>JABASP010000475.1:0-52147 GCA_019776565.1 Sminthurinus signatus
TTTAGTACAGGTATGAAGTGGATACATAAAGCATCCAATGTAAAGAGTAAAGAGACACATTAGTAAATGTAAGATATAAGATAGAAGATGGGAGATGGGAGACAGCGGACAAAAGAGGAAGAATTAAAGAGCCGAATAATTATAATTATCCCAGGAGAAAGTTTGGACACAAACAAACAGATATTGTATGTAAGTATAATGGGAGATGTCAGGTTCAGAAACTAGAATCTAGGATCTAGAATCCAGAATTCATGACTCAAGATTCATCGAGCTTCCCCAGCAACTGAGTACTGAGTAAGTTAGTTAGTTGAGTTGAACCGAGTTCTTGACTTGACTTGACTTGACTTTCTCCCAGCCAAAAGTTTCCCACTCATTTCATTGTCACTTTTGTTTCCATTCATTATTTCATCCCATTTCATCTCACTTGAACAGGAGCAGAAACAAGAGGAGAGAGAATAGAGAGATGGAGAGGGTTTCCTCTTCTTCTTTTGTTCCTCCCCCTTCTCTCCTCTTCTTGTTCCATACTATTCACTATTCACTGTTCACTATCTACTATCTACAAGAGTTTCAATTATCCTTTTTGGATTGAACAAACTACACAAACTACAAACTCTTGTGGTGATGGAATTTCATCATTTAATTATGACCTAGATTCTAGATTCTAGATTCTAGACTCTGGATTCTAGACTCTAGATTCACAATTTACAAACCAAAAGTTTACCGTCTTTATTTCATAATCCTTTACCTTTATCTTGGTTTGGCTTAGCTTAGTTTAGCTTTTAGATGGGCTTAGCTTTATCACCACCGTCAAAAAGTCGGTAGTTCCTAGTCAAAGTCAGTTTGGAATTTCATCTCTCTCTTTTATTTATATCCATAATCCATAGTTTACTTTCCATTCTCCATATTCCATACTTTATACTTCATACTCAATGTTAAAGCCTCTTCCTCTCCTACTTTTTTCATAAATCAAGGGATGAGATAATTATTAAACACTTTTTTTACAAAGGAAAACTTTCCTTTTTCCTTTTATTCTTTTTTTGAGAAGCTTTTGAGTCTTGAGTCTTGAGTCTAGAGTTTTGGGTCTTGAGAACACATCATAAATCAAAAATCATAAATTACGAAATGAAAGAACCGGAAAGTAAATTTATCACCCGTTCTAAAAAGTAAATGTAGGTCAAAAATCAAAAACCAAAAGTCAATATTTAATATTTAATATCACATCACAAAATGTCAATATTAGACCACACATGTGGAACTTTGAAAAATGTCAATGTGGATTGTGGATAAATTAGTGAGAATCCGTGTCACACATGCATGTAATTCGGATATCTATTTAAAGGCCATTTTCAGGTCCAAGTTGTAATTACAACTATTACTTGTGGTATTCCGTATATATGCAAAACCCAGTGGGTAAATTGAATAAAGTTAGGCTGTAGACTGTAGACTGGAAGAATGGAGAATGGTAAATGGTCAAGGAGTGAACTCATTATCCGCTATCCGCCTTCCCTGGAATCGGAATGGGAATGGGAGTGTGAGTGGGAATGGAAATCCGAAGAAGAATCAGCACCAGAATCAAAGAAGGGAAATGGAGAGGAAGTACGGGCGAGAGGGACGACGTGGAAACTGTGTGGATTTAATTTATGAAAGCTTTCATCAGAATTAATAGCCTTGACTTGATTGAATTTTTTTTCAGAGTCAGACAACCAGAAAGTGTAATGGTTAGTCGACTCTACTAGATTCTAGATTCTCGAGACTCTCGATTCTCTATTCTCGATTCTAGATTCTAGAGCATCGAAACTCGACTAATCGCAAGACAAGACGGATTACATCATATGCTCACCAGGTTTCTGCACCATACACTCTACACGCTCCTCATCCACAGCACGAACCCAAACTACCAACTACCAACTACCATCAACATGCATTTGTAGGCACACAGATAGACGGATAGATTTAATAGACAGAGAAAGAGAGAGGACTTTCTTATCCGTATTCCGTATCCTCATCCTCACCCAGAAAAAGGGTTCACTGTTCACTGTTCAGTGTTCAGCTCATCGCGTTGATGGTTGATGCAATCCTAAATCTAAATGCATGCACATTGTACACTGTACTTTGTACATTGTACATATGCTGTGCTGCTGAGATAGTAGAAGAGGAAAAGATTGGATTCCTCTCCTCTCTCTTCTCTTCCTGTCTCCTGTCTATTTCTACTTCAATAGTAAATTCAGATTCAGATTCACAGAATCCTCGTACACTTCTGCTGTTCTACATATTACACACTACATCCTACACACGGCACACGGCAGAGAAAAGGAACAAGAGGAAGATGGAAAAAAATCTCCTCCTTCTACATTCTACATCCATATTTCCTCTTTCCCCTACTATTTGTACTAAAATCTGAACAAGAAAAAGAGGAAAAAGAAGAAAAAGAAGAGATGGTCCAGTGACTGAAGACTAAAGGGAACCGGTGTAAACCAAAGTACGATGGAGGATGGAGGAGGAAGGAAGGTGCTCCGAGAAAAAAACGACCTCGTTCTCTCTTCTCTCATCCAATATCCAGTATAAATGATATCAACTTGAGACTAGAAACGGGAGACTGGAGACTGGAGACACATACAAGGAGGAGAGAAGTCAGCTTTTTCAAAAAGGGCAGGTAGAAGGTAGAACCGAACATGTTCCATTCTTTTTCCGTTCTCAGTTCTCTCAGCGTTCAGTGTTCAGTGTTTAGTGCTCAATGTTCAATTCTCAATTCTCAATAACTTGGTGTGTTTTTCTCAGCCTCAGCCTCAGCCTAGACGACAGAATTGTACGAGTACGAGTATGAGAATGGGTAGAAGAACAAGAACAAGAACAAGAACAAGGCTGCCAAGATTTTCTTACTTACACAGCAATGCTTCTGCTCCCTTTTCTATTTCTTTTATGTGCCCGTGAGCACCGGCACCGGAGAGCCGGAGAGAACACAGTCACTGCCAACATCAAATGCAGCAAAAAAAAAATAAGCAGAAACGGAATCATCTCGCCTTTCCTCCGCTGGTGACTGTAACTGGGAACTGTTATATGTTATATGCTATAGTATTAATATATAGCTTACCATAGTGTGCAGACTGAGACTAAGGATTTTGAGGTATATGTACAACAACAAATGTAGAGTGTAGACAATTGGATTCAACTTGGTCCATGAAACACATAGGAAATAGAAAAGTATAGTCGTTGACGGAGATATCAACTCAAATATCTCACAGTTATAGATTACACGAGCAGATTCCGTTTAGCTTCCCGATTTTGGATTTGCAGTTAGAATTCAAGTTGGAGTTGGAGTTGGGTGAAACACTTACATAGAAATGGAGTGTCTTCTATCTTCTTGGTAATAACCATCCTCCGACCTCCAAACTCCAAACTACATATTCCATGCTCCATACTTTTCCTCTCTCTTCCATCTTTATCTGTACCTATTTCTATACCTGTCAGCCAAAAGCCAAGTCAGAGCCGAGCCAAGTCATCCAAGTCATCCAAACCGGCAAAGCGGATCTACAATGAAATGAACACATTTTTAGCATTTCAGCTTCAGTTCCAGTTCCAACTCCTGCCTTAACTCCAGTCGCCCAAATACCCATAATATGATAGTGTAGAAAGTTGATATATTTGGAGAGTTGGAGGGAATTTCGAGTCATAACAGCTCATACTTACTTACATGTGTACTTTTACTTCTACTCATACTACTCATCTCATCTCACTCTGAATCCAAATCCAAATCCGCATCTAGATTCTAGATCCCAAAGCCGTATCATCATGAATTACCTTCAAACTCACCAATCTTTCTATTCTTTTTTTTATATTATTAGAGTAAAAGCTCCGTGTAGAAAAGTATTATTACAAGTATTATGTTCATTTTATTATTATTATTCTGCTTGTCTGGACGGTGGATGCTGGAATCTGTGATAGAATCTAGATTCCGGCATAGTTTATCCCAAATCCAAATAGATAATAAATACAATTTACAATTTATACAAGTAAAATATACCTATATTATTATTATACAAGTATCACCTTTTCAAATCTATTATCAAAGTCCTTGTATGTATTAGAATGAGAATGTATTTTTTTAAATAATGGCACATGGAAGCTTTAAAGCTGGTATTTACTTGATATTTACTCATGAAAGTATTTATCT
This sequence comes from Sminthurinus signatus, assembly GCA_019776565.1. Lineage (NCBI taxonomy): Eukaryota > Metazoa > Arthropoda > Collembola > Symphypleona > Katiannidae > Sminthurinus > Sminthurinus signatus. Next base: position 4,172 of record JABASP010000475.1, read on the forward strand.
AGATTTTGGATGATTGAAAAAATGGATACTTAAATCTGGAGTATAGTTCAAAATGTTGAACTTTGGTGTCTAAATAGTTCTTACAGAACTTTTTCTTTAAAACTCGGTCATTATCCTCTTTTCTCATTAAAATCTATCAGCTTAAAATAAAAAAATTCTGAGGCGGGAGTGAAAAGTGAAAATGTTTGAAAACAAAAAACAAACTATTGAGCAACGAACCATGTGCCACAGTATAATGTTCAATGTTCATAGTTCATATGTATTAGACATTAGATAATACTTTTTTGAGCTGAATATACGAGCATTAGGACGGACGTTTTTCATATTTTGCTAAATATTTTACATGGAAAGTAGAAAACAATGCAAAAGTGATTAGAAAAACTTTTCCAACATACTTAATCCTCTTTTTCCTTATTTGGTCCTCTTGAAACAAAAACTTGGCGATACACTCCCACGACCATGATGCATTTACATACACTATGAGCTATGAGTAATGTCTATATACTCTATAGCTTATACTCTATAGTCATATAGCTCTAAATATATAAAAATACAAGATAAAAGATGAAAAGTGCCCGTACATATTTTAATGGACAGTTTTAGTTTAGTTTTTTTTTTGGATACGGAGAATTTTGATGTGGATTTGAACGAGAGTAAAAAAAAAAGGAAGAAGAGAGAAAACAAAGTCTTTTTCTCCGTCTTTTCCATCTCCATCTTCGTTTTCGTGTTCTTTCCTTCTTTCTTTCTTTCTTTCTTTCTTTCTTTCTTTCCCATGGAAATTCATCATAGAATTCTTTCCCCTTTTCTACTCCTTTTGCTTACTTGTTCCTTGGTTCCTTCATCTATCTCATTCTCCTTCTTCTTTTTCTTTTACTCTTTTACTCTTTTACTTGTTCACCCAAAAGTTTCCTCTAAAGAGATGAATAATGTGCGCACATTAGAATTTTTTCATACATATTTTCTTCTCTTTATATTTTATATGTACATATGATATGACTCTGTTATTCCTTATTCCTTATACTCCATCCTCGTCTTAGTCTTCATCTTTGTCCTTTTTCTCTTTCCTCTTGAAATCCACAATATAATATTTCCGTACATATAGAAAAAAGAAATGTGGAGAATGTCCCGAGTCCTGAGTTGAAGCTGAATCCAGATCTGAAACTAAAACTAAACTGGGCCTAAAACTGGAGTAGAGTTGTTCGTTCTGTCATCGTCGTAGTAGTAGCCATAGTCGTAGGTTGAATAGTGCAGTAGTTGGTAAAAGTACACGGTGGGACAGAGGATGAGACAGACGGGGAAAGAGAAAGAGAAAAGGAGAGAGAGAGAAGGGAAACACTCATAAGTCATCATGCCAGTTCCAAGCGCCAAAAGTATGTACCTTGGATTTCTCTCCCATTTTTTCCCACTCTTCTCCTTCCACAGGATTGAATCCGAGAATCCCAGAAACGGAGAAAAGGAGTCGGTTTCAGAGTGTAGACAGACACACAAAAATACCACACACACACACACAGCCCACACATTACACATTACACATATGCACGTGCTCAACTAGAAACTAGATAAATATGCACATGTAGGAAAAAATGAGGAGAGAATGAATCAAAAAGCAAAAGTAGGATTGCATTTCCCTTTGGAGTAAACCAATGTACCTACATTGGACACATCAACATATCAACATCCTACATTCTACATTCTACTTGCATAAAGAATCTAGAATCAAGAGTAAAGAACAAATAGAAGAGACTTCAAGTAATCCATGCACATTCGTTTTCTTTACTCAAACTGGGACATTTTCAAGACAACAAGCCAAGAGACAGAGATAGTTATAAAGTTAAGACCAAACCAGACCAGACCAGACCAGTCAACCAGGGAGAAACGGAAGTAAACTAAACGACCAACTATCACATGTACATTTGTGCATATGAAAAGAGAAAAGAGACAAGAAAGAAGAAAGCTCAGGAAAAGAAGAAAAAAAATGAGAGGACATTGATAAGAAATGTAGGCTAACCCTACGTTCCTCAGTCTCAGATTCAGTCTGATTCTCTATTTCATGTCCTTAATCTCACACGTACAAATTTAGTATTTTGTAGTACATATTACAAAAAAAATGCAAAGATGAAATTACAAGTTTTCAAATATTTTCTGGTTTAAAATTTAAATGCAAATGCACGTGCATGTTAATTTTCACTAATGTCGGGGCAATAAATTTGATAAATTTGATGATTTTCGTCTCATATTTTTAATACTCAGGAATTAATAATCTAGTCATCTGTTGTGTTATGTGTTATGTAGGTTGTACATTCTACAATTTGTTCATACAAGTTGAGTTGGAATTGGAAGAGGAATTGGATTTAGTTTATTTTCCCGAGAATATCACCAAATCAAGGTTTAAGATTCTAGATTGAAGATTCAAAGTTTGTAGATATCTTAGAATTTAAAGTTTAGAAATGTTAGATCTTTTAAAATCTATTTGATAGCTAGTATTTCTTTCTATTTTCTCTTTTCTCCGTTTTGGTTTTGGTTTTGTTAATAGTCCATTTGAAGCATTATTCAGTATAGAGTACATAGTATTTTTCATGGAGAAAGTGAGGAAAGAGAGACAACATCAAGACGAAGACGAAGAATAAGAAGAAGAAGAAGAAGAAAGAAAATGCTCTAGTCCAAACTGGAAAGTGGAAGGCCTTCTTGTTCTGCTCCCACAGTTGCTTTGGGCATTCTTCACTTCATGAGACTTTGTTGTAGCTAGCCGAGCCGAGCCGTTGAAACCCCAGGGTCTGTCTTTTGTCTTTTGTCTTGATTCTTCAGTCTTCAGTCTTCAGTCTAGAGTCTTCCGTCTTGATAGTTTGTCTTTCTTTCTCCTTTCCCTTGCTCCAGTTTTCTACTCTCATAAAGGAAAGGGAAAAGGAGGAGAAGGAAAAGGAAGAGCGCACACTGAACACTGGAACACAAACAGAACCAGAAAATAGATAAAGAGGAGTAGAAAAGGAAAGTACGACCAGCAACGAAGAATCCAGAACCAAGAACCAAGCCAAACCAACATTCATTCAAACTTTTTCCACACAAACAAAAGGAAGGGAAAACATTACTGTACTTTCTGCTTTGTTGTACTATTTGTTGTACATTGTAAATGGCAGCACAGAAAGAGAGCAGTACAAAGTACAAAACAGAACAGAACAGTGGTGACAGTTCTATGGACATTTCTTCTTCTCCATACTCCATACACATGGTATGCTGTAAACTGTAAAGTGTATGGTATGCTCAGGCTAAAGAGATCTGGGTTGAGCTCTGCAAAGGCGTAAAATGTACACAGAGTCGGAGTGGAATAATGCTCTGGATTAAGTACAATATGCATATGAGAGAGACTCGAGACTCGAGGCTAAATACGGGAGTACTGCAGTCTGGAGATTCTTTGTACATACTAAATACAGATATTTCATGATATCTTTGTCTTCTGCACCATCTCTGTCTTTGTCTCCCTCTCCTTTCGTTTTCAGGTTTCACTGGGATAAAATCCGACGGTACAAATTCTACATTCTACATTCTACTTTGTACATAGAATTTAGAATTTAGACTTGGACTTTGGTTGGGAAATGTAACTCAAGTTTCCGGTGCGTCCTCCATCCAAAATCCACAATCATCTTGTCCTCCCCAAGTTTACTTTAGTTTATTTGTCAAGGGTCAAAGTCAGAGTCAGAGTTATAGTCAACGCCTGTCCTTCTGCCTGTCTGTCTAGTTGTCCATCTATCTTTACATTTTACATCTGCGCCTCGTACATATGTACAAATAAAGAAGCAAACAAGAAAATCCCCTGTTGTATTCCTATTCCTTTTCGTATTTATTTATACCTGCCCCAAAGGTCTCTAGATTCTAGATGTTATACTCTATGGGCTATACTTAAATTTGAACTCCAGTCTCTCCTTGTTCACTGTCTACTGTCTACTCTCTGTCTCATTTATGTCCAGGATCTTGAGCATCTTTTGGACATTTTAAACTTGTCCAGTTTTAAAGTAGGATGGAACAATGAGAATGAGAATGACAATGACAGTGACAATGATAGTGACAGTAACAACTTTGGAAACTTGGATGGATCCTCATTTCACTGGATTTTTTTCCCACTAAACCACTTGAAATTTGAAGTTTGAACAAATAGTAATGGAAAACGGGAAATAGTAAGCGGTTTATTTTATGTAGAATAAATTCAATCTTACTTTATTTTTAGTTTACTCTTCTTTTGTTTGGACATCAAAGTTTAAATAAAATCGGCTGGCAGATGGAACAGATGAAAAGTGGACATCGGACAGTGGACATTATTATGGACACGAGAGAAAACTCTATGGTTATTGGTTATGTTATGCCATTGCCAAAAGGAGCCCACAACCTACATTGTACATTTAAGTAATATCTTTGTTGTGGGACGTTTAAAGTTGTCCAGTGCTCACCGCTGGCTCTGTATATCTATCATCGGGTTTTACATAACAAGTTCATATTGTCCCAGATATTTTCCCGGCTTTTATTATTTCTTATGCAACCGTCTGATGGTCTACTGGTTTTGATCTTCTCGGTAGTCTGTAGTTTCTTCTTTGAACCTTTGAATCTCATCCTGGATTCTGGATGCTGGAAGTTGGTCAAGAATCAGAAGAAAAGATTCTATTCTAAAATTCCGTTACCTTCAACATTCATGATTCAAATTCAAATTCACTGTGAGCCTCAGTAAATGCTGAATGTTTTGAAGGCTTCTTTTCCTTTTTTCTTTTTTAGTTCCAGTTCCAGTTCCAGTTCTGATGCAGAAGGAAAGAAAAGACAAATGTGACTATTTTTCAGTTTGTACAATGGTAGACACTAGACACTAGAAGATTCGTGCCTGCTCATGGCACCAACAACGACGACAACGACAAAGACGACGGAAGAAATGGAGAGTAACCCAGTTTTTTCATGTTATGTTTATCGCAGAAATTCCATGTTCATGTATTTCCTCTCTCCGTGTTCCATGTTCCTTGTTCCTGTTTATCTTCTTGCACATACCTACTTTGTTGTCGTTGTAGCTATCTGGACTGTATAATATATTCCGTCACTCCATAACATTTTCACATTTTCTCAATAATGTAATGCTATTCCTGGATGCGATATTTGACGTGGAACAGGAACATTCTTCCACGACAGATAGACAGGCCTCCAGTTTTCCAGTTTTCCAACATCCAGCCATCGAGTCAGCCTGTGCTCATCTCGTCTTTATTTTCTCCTCCTCATCTCCTCTGGGGAAAATCAATAGAATAGGCAATACTTTGACTTTGACTTTGGTTTTGACTTTTTGTTGCAAAGTTTAGCTCCGGCTCTTGTTTAGTATTTTCTGTTTAGACTTTGGAGTTTGGAGTTTTGAGCTACATGTATACAAATATTGTATATGACTAGAATTTGCTCCTCTTTTACCATTCCCATTTTCTTCTCCTTCATAATTCTTGCTCAAAATCTCAACCCAACACCACGAGGTTATAGAGAAACATGTTCAATGTAAAATGTACAATGTGCAAAGATTGAATTTCCAGTTTTCACCAGTGTCGTTTCAAAACTGGTATAATGGTTTGGTTTTGTCTGGTTTGGTTGGAGCGGGAAGTCACCATAGACAGAGAAAGAGAACGAAAGAGAGAAAAAAAGAAAGTATGGTGAAAGTGAACAAAGAGATGATGTCGTCGACAACAGCAACAACAACAACATGGTGAAAGGAAATAAGAAGAGGATGACAAGGATAACAACAACAAGGACGAGGAGGAGGACACGACTCTTTCTGTTTCTCCTGTTCAATGTACAATGCTCAATGCTCAATGTACAGTGTACATGGATACTTTTTAGGTTTTATCAAACGAATGTAGAACCAGAACCAGAACCAGAAATAGCAATAGTAATAGAAATAATAATACACGAGTAATATTGAGCATTGATATTGATATTTGTAGAGTGGGACACAGATACAGAGACATGAAAGTGGGGACAGGAACTGAGACAAGGCCAGAACCAGAACTAGACGAGAAAAAGTGAAACGAAGAAGAAATACACTTTTGTTCAATTCTCTATCTGTAACAAAAGGATTGAGGTTTGAAAGGAAAGGGAGAAAATAGAAAGAAAGACAGAAAGAAAGGAAGAACAGAGAAAACCCCTGGAAAAAAAGAATGAAAAAGCAAGAAAAGGAAGATTCTCTCCTTCGTCAAGTGTCATGTACTGGAAGTGGAGCTGGAGTTGGAGTTGGAACTGAAACTGTGGAACCTTTTGTATTTTGTATCTTGTACTCTTTTTTCTCCATTTCTGCCTGTTTCTCTGTCTGTTTTTCTACTCGGTCTACTTTTATCCATCCATTTCCGTACAAATGAAAATGGTTTTGGTCTCTGGTTTTCTCTTTTCTTTCTTCTCTGTTCATGCTTTTACAATTTAGACTTTAGACTGATGCTACACATTCTCTTGGATTTTTTTTACAATGAGTTTGGTTGGATCTCTAAAAAACCCGGGTTTTCTAAATTCTGAATCCGAATCTGAATCCGAAGCCGAATCTCTAAATTTCAGCATCTTTGTACTTGCACATTTACTGCAAAATATTGTAAATTATACTTTGTACTTTACTTTATTTATATGCTTGAAATTTATGTTTATTCATATTCATATTTTCACTCGTATTCGAAGCATTTTGTTGTATTTTCTTGAATCTTGAATAGCTTGAACAACTAATTTTACACTCTACTGTCTACATTAACCCAAAATCTAGAATCTAGAATCCAGCAACTTGAGCTAATTAAGAGTTAAGAGTAGAGTGTAAATCTTTGAGTAAATAAAAATACAACATTTTACTTAATTTTTTGCTTCTAATAGCAGTTTCATACTTTATTCATATTTTATATCTTTTATGCTATCTTACGTTAAGATGGTTGATATTTAAGTAGTAACGGAATTGCGTAACGGAATTACTAAAGGAAATAATAATTTCTATGCTGTAGACAAGGAGATTCGCGGACTTAATAGATGTGGAAAAATATACATACAAGTAAAGTGTAGTCGACTAGAACCAGAACCAGAAAGCTAGAACATTGTACATTGTACATTGTACATGGTATAATACATGGGATCCAGTGCATTGTACAACATTTAAAGATTACCTTGTTTTACCAGCCAACCAAGCAAAAAAGAAAGAAAGTAAACGAGCCCGTAAAAAATGACAGAGAAAATATCACATTACAAAGTATAAAGTATAAAAATGCGGAGGATGGAGATGAAAGACATGCCTGTATTCTGTGTGGGTGAAAATCTTGCATGTTATTTATACATTAGCATTAGCATTATACATGCATACATACGACCATTCTACTTTTTCACTATGCTTTCGGATTTGAGATTCTATATAGATTCAAGATTCAACTTTCCAGTTTCCAGTTTCCAGGCTGTTTAATGTATGGATAAGTCCGATGGAAAAGGAAGGACAAAGCAAATGTCTAGGAATATTTGGACAGAGAATCCAGAGTGAAAACATCGTCAAGTCAAACACAATTCCTTTCCATGTACTAATATCTTTGTTCTTCCTCCTCCTCGTCCACATCCACATCATACAATCTCATACTCGTATGCTTCAGTATTTATGCTTCATATCGTCTTTCTCTGCATCTTTTCTCTTGGCCTGGCTTGACTCGAGTCGACTCGACTTGACTTGACGGATAATATTCGCGAATAGATGACTCGTTGATTTTTCTCCTCTGATGTTGAATCTTGAATCTCGAATCTCGGGTCTAGAATCTCCTATTTCCTCTACATACGCACATTGTCGTCAACTTTGCTGGATGTGACCCAGGATCTTGATCCTCTTCCTATTTTTTCCTCCTCTTCTTCCTCTATCTTTGCTCAAGTTTGAATTTAAGATAGATCTCCCATTCTGTGTACAGGGAAAAGGATAAAGTTTTCCACCTTTATTATATGTCAAAGGAGAGAATGATAGACACTCAAAGTCCCCTCTTGTCTCTCCTCTCTCCTCTCTCCTCTATATAATGACTTGAGTTTCTCCTCCTTTTCTATTCTTCTTCCTCTTCTTGGGCTTCTTCTCCTCCATTTATTTTGAGACCGAGTCACACATGTGTTTGTTAATGTCGTAGAGCAACGACACATGGATATACATTATACATTATAGATATAGAATGTAGAATATAGATAAGAGAATAGAAGTATGGAAGTGCAAGTATTCTAGATACTAGATACTAGATACACAAGGATATTTCTTGGCTTTGGCATTGCCTCCTGACTCTGAACTCCGAACTTGTACGGAGCAATCCAATCCAATCCAATCCACCTCCACTGTACTCAACTCAACTCTGCTCAGCTCTGCTCAGCTCAATGAGCAGTACATGGTGATTGAGCGAGTGAGTGAAAGGAAATAAGTCTAGGTGCTTGGGACAAGAGAGGAAAAGAGAGGGAGGGAGAGAGACACGAGACATGAGACAGACCAAGAAGGTGGAAGAAGACAAAGTGTCGAGGAAGATCGATGGTGTGTACTGATATCGTCTAGCTTCTACATTCTACATTCTAGATTCTAAGTCATAGGTCTACCCAATGATGTCGTCTATCTATATAGAACTTCTATGTATAATGTGGAAAGTATATCGTGCATGTGTGGAAGTGTTGGAGAAATGGGCTGGCTAATATCATATGTGTTCATACGAGTACGAGTACGAATACAAGTACGAGGTAGTTGTTATGTTTTATAGTGTGGTTTGGTCTGGTCTGGTTTGTGGTGACTGTAGTGAGAAATGTGGGGACTGGAAACTGGAAATGTTCCATCATTATACATTACACATTATATAACACATAGCAAAAAGTGTGTAGTGTAAAGACGGTGTGCACAAGGATATAAGCTCAAATGTATTTTCTTCCCCAGGTTGAGTAGGTTGAGTCACAACAGAAACCTCAGAGCAGCCAGAGACAAGAAGAGACAAGAAAGTATCTGTTAGATGAAGATGAAAAAGACTAAGAAGAAGAAGAAGTATTTACAAAAGTACGTGTACTATGTACTATGTACAATGTACAGTGTACTGTGCATACATGTGTAATGTGTATGCTGCGGAGCAAGAAGGATGAAGAAGGAGCAGTTAAGGGAAAAAAGAGAGTTGTGAGTTGTGAATTGTGAGGGAGAGGGAGAGGAGAGACAGGCAGGTTCTTTTAATCAAGCCAGGTCAACGGCTTGAACTGCCTCTTTCAGGTCAGACTGAGAGTCAGATTAATAACGAGTTACACTGAATTGGCTCCTGCTCACTCTTCAATCTTCACTCTTCACTGTTCAATGCTCAACCTGCAACTAGATTTGGATTTGGATTTGGATTTGGACTTGGTTTCGGATTTGCCTCTCACTCTCACTTTTCCTCTTGTTTTGATTCTGGTTGGGTTCTGGTTCCAACTTGAGTGCGGATGGGAAATCGATCAGACCAATTGATTACCACACGTTGCTTCCTCCTTACATAGGTGTACAGTGTACAGTGTACAATTTAGATTGGTGTCTTCTTATTTCTTATACCTTATACGCAGTGTAATGTAATGTAGTGTAATGCCGTGTCACAAGTTTCCTTCTAATAACCATCCATTTTTCTTCGTCCTCCTTCATGGCTTTCTATTTTGTACTTTGTGTTTTGTATCCTAGAATGTACAACGTACAAGTACAAGAAAGTAGAAAAATGCATGTACCTGCTATTTATTATCTCTTTTCTAGCATTGTACAATGTACAATGTACATATGTGTACGGAGAAATGAAAGACAAAATGAGCGAAGAAAAGAGGAGGAGGAGGGAAATGGCTTCATTGCTCTTCCTCCTCCACATGAATAAAAGGAGAAAGGAGGAAAAAGTGAAGAGGAGTGAAACTGAGGAAAAATTGATGCCTGTACGCTGTACATTCTACATTGTCTATTGTCTATTGTGCGTGTGTGAGAGAGTTTTGTGTCATTACTTACAACTTATCGAGGAAAGAGCAATGTGTGGAACCAGCAGTACAGCTAATATTACCAGTACATCTTTTCCCTACACTTTTTCACGAACTTATTGCTAGTTAAGAAATTAGATGAGGCATATCTTTCTCTCTCTCTCTCTTTCTCTCTCTTCATTCGGCTCGGCTACAATGATCATGTATGCCATTTTCAAAATGACTTTTACTCTCTCTCTCTACATATGTATTGTACATTTACTTCTTCCTTTTGGTACTAGCTTTTATCCTGGTCCTGGTTTTGGTTTTGGTTCTGGTTCGGGCTTTCTTCCCTCGATTAGTCGGGTTTGGGTTAAATGTTAAATCTGCGGAAATCAGAAAAGCTTCCTATTTCAATTCCTTCCTTTGACTTGACTCGACTTTCATTTTCCCTGTGGACTTTGACTTGGCCAACCATTTCTCAAAGGATTTTAAATGGTCTCTGTGTGAGAATGGAGAATGTGGACGTAAAAGTAAAAGTGAAAGAGGTTCAGATATCTATATCCATTTCATTTTCATATTCATATAGAGAAGGACGGAGAATCTCTTGATTTTCAAAGCAATACCTGTCTCTTGTATACATGTGTTTAAAGGGTACATTGTACATTGTACATGGGAGTGAGACATACTGATATTCATGTGGATTGTGGATTGTAGATATTTTGTATTTATGAAGGAAAGGAGCGAGGACTATCATTATGACTACTAATTGTTACCTTAACTACCTCTTGGCTTATCGCACAGGAAAGGACATGACGAGAAGAGCAGAACAGAGCAGAACAGAATAGAACAGAACATATCTGTAGACGAGAGGAGGAAGAGGATAAGAGAAAGAGAGTAATTTTAAAATATCATTAACCCTCGCTAACTTATCAGGTCATTAGTGCTCAACCAAAACTACCAAGAGCAGCACTAAAATACTCCACCACTACCAGCTTTCTTTTCTGCTCTTTACATTACCTTGGCTTGGACGTGGATTTGTATTTGGACTGCTCTGGCTCTTTCTTTCACTCTTTCACTCATTCACTCACTCACTCGCTCACTAGCCTGTTCGTTCGTTCGTTTGCTCACTGGCATTAATACGAACACAAGTATGAGTATTAGTATTAGTATACAGTACATTAGACTTTCTTTTCCTCCTTCCTTTCTCCACCACTTTCACTTTCACTCTTCTTTCTCCTTTCTCCCTTCCTAATGCCATGGATGGGATCTTGTGCACAGAAAAGCAGTGATTCTACACATCTATATACAACATACAACATACACTATACATGAAACCGGTAAACCCCGAAATTCTGAGAAGAAAGTTTAAACTACCTTTTCAACAGTCTGAATGCCAGAAAAATTTCCTCGTTTAGTTTTTAGAGGTTTTTTTTTCAAGTTTTTTCATCCTCCTCCATTTCCATCTTCCTCCTTTTTTCTAAAGAAAGGAAAAGAAAGGGGGAAAACAGCACATTTTCCAACAACTTTTTAAGATGAGTTCAAGTTCAAGCGGTTTTACTTTTTACTACTCTCTAATACTTTCTTTCCATCTTTCCATCTTTTACCTTGTTTTTTTTCATGCGGATGTCAAAATTTTGAATCAATCAAAAATGTGAAGGAGAGGAGAGAAAAAATCATATAGAATGGCAAAAGGCATTTAGAACATAAAAATATAAAATACTGTACAGGGAGATGATGTGCAAGGGCGTCCTTGGTTTAGAAAATTATGTTTGATGTTTACCCAAAATCTCAGTTTCTCACTAATGATAGTGCATCAGTGTATTAGGTATTAGGTACGAGACAAATGTATTTGGCATTGACTAAAGACTAAAGAGAAAAGAGAAGAAGGTGGATTTGACGAGAAGGAAAGCGACTGTAAAATATACAAGTAAAATGTAAATGGGAGATGGGAGAGGGTGGAATTTTGAGAGGGACTGGATGCAGAAATGTTTACACTCTGTATTGTATGTGCAATGTGCATGTACAATGCAGTGGGTATGTGAAACACTAATGTGATTTTAATACCTCGTGTAATAAACATGTAGATTGTGTGGATTGTTGATCCGCCTGTTTATCCACATTTTAAACACCATTTATTTGCTTATCTCATTTTCTTAGTTCTTTCATAAATCTGTTCCTCTTTTTTTAATCCCCCTCTTCCATTTCCCAGTCCCCCGAGGTACTTTCTCTCTCTCTCTATCTTTTCCACCGTCAAGTGGAACGATACGCGATACGATTGAGGAAGAAAGTAAAGAAATGAAATGGGAAGGAGTTGTAGCTCTGGTTCAGGTTCTGTTTCTAGTTGTAGAGTGTAGAGCGATAGTGATGTGATGAAAGGTGCAAAGAAAATTATTGCATTGCCACGTACCATGTTCGTTGTACGTTTTACATGCACATCTTTGGATCTCTCCCGTGTTTTTCTTCCGTCTCTCTCTTATTTTGCAAGGGTGGAAGTGGAAGTGGAATTGCGTGCTGAGATGAAGAAAGTGCGTAAATTTGCTCCATGTATCTATAGCATCTAAAATTTAGAATTTACAAGTATTTATACTCGTGTTTTCATGTATATCCATGTATTTGTGTATCACAGATACCGAGTGTACAGCGTACAGGGTACAGTTCAGTATGAATAGGTAAAGTATGTAGATAAATTGACTGTGTGGCTTTTATGATAAATTACAACTTTTCTTTCTGTGATTTGTATTCCCTCGGCAGTCAGGTTTAACTTACAGCTTTTTTCTTTCTCTTTCTTTCTCTGTCTTTCTCCTTCACTCTTAAACTCTGGGATTTGGTTCAATATCCAAGTTCTGTATTTACATGCGCTCACAGCATGTGCGTTTATACTTGTATAGAAAACTTCGTCTGAGTCTCTTTCCGTCCTCCGTCTTTCAATGTACATTGCACATTGTCTATTTACTATTTACAACTTACTATTTGACTATTTAGATTGATATACAAATATTTATGCATACCAATGGCTGTAAGTTTTGAATTTTCTCTGATGAAAATTCAAAGGTATTTTCTTATGTTACACACGGTTATAGAAATCTTCTGTTTCTGTCATGTGTATAGTTTTAGAAGGCAAAGTTGTCTATCCGAATCCTCCATGGACCGTTTGAGTTTATATTTCAGTCCGCTTTGCGCCGACTCTTAAACTAGCGGAAATTTATTGAAGTAATTGGTGGCGCCACCTAGCTGCCGTTTCTTGAACTAGTTGATGGCGCCATCTAGCTGCTAGTTTTTTTAACCACAGTTTTTTTGAGTTTTAAGAATTGGAAAAAACTAAAGTTTTGTGACATTAGACACGACGAAGCATTTTTATACTCAGCTTCGCTTGCGCCGTCTAAAGCAAAGAGGCAAAAGGCGATGGAAAATTGTCAGAAAGTGAGGATTTTTGTCTTGATGATATAGATTGTAGATTGTAGTTTGTAGTTTTCAAGTTTACATGTGTTTGTGTATAGTGTAATGAATCAGAGGGCTTTGAATCTGATACTTGTATTTTGCCTGGATTGTAGATTTAAGTTTATGTGCTAGTTTTTGTTTGGTTTGTTTTGGTTTGGTTTATAGAGTTTGGAAGGTTTGGAGGTTGTGTGTATATCTTTTGTACCTTGATGTTCATGATGAGATTCGTACTCGTATTCGTATTCGTATTCCTATTCGTTTATTGGAGTAAGAGAGTTGAAAGAGGATGATGTTGAGAGTTGGTTGTTTGGTTTGGTTGGTTAAAGGAGTAGCGTGCAGAAACACATCAAGGGATAATTTATTCTGTGTTGGAATGACCATAAAATTCATGTGCCAAACAATCCGTTCAAGTCTCGTCTTCTCCTTTCTCTCACATTGCTTTTCCTCTTTCTTTCTCTTGTTTGTTGTCAGTGTTTGTATGTATGTTGTTTCTTGGTTTGTTTGTTCAGAACAATATAAAATATAAAATGGTCTGTAAAAAAATCCTGTTCTAGTTTTCTCATCGACGTTCTACAAAAAAAACTACGAGTACAACTACAACTACAGCTACAACTTCCTACAAGATACAAAAAGAAGGAGCAAAGAAATGGAGAATGTGAAAGAGAGACGGAAAGTGAAACTGTTCGTTGTTCGTTGTTCACATTCACACAATTCCCATTGTTTCCCTTCTCGATTCTCAAACCTCAATCCTCCATTCAATCCAAAAACCTAACCAAACCAAACCAGGCCAAACTGAGCCAAACCAAACCAAAGGAAAAAAGATGGGAAGAAACGCTCTGCCAGAAAAGTCAGTATTATCGAAAATATTCTGAAATATCTATACATGTCTGTTTTTCCTTCAGTCTCTGGGATAGACTAGTCATAGATTTTAGGTTCTTGGTTCTGGGGTCCTTCGTCCAATGTAAAAGAATAAGGAATGAGGAATAAATGGGGAATGGGGAATGGGAAGAGAAAGCAAGAGTTAGAGTTGAGCTGGAGCTTTAGTTGGAGTTGGAGTCAGTCCCAGTGCCAGCTCCAGTTCCAGCTCCAGTACCATTGATTTTCTCTTCTCATGGCTCAACTATTAATCACCTATATAATAATCATTTTCAGTGGATTCAAACACATGTATCTGGAATTTATATAGTATAACACGGACTACATACAGTGTGCCCTTTCATCCACATTTATACATTTCTATAGTCCATAGACATCCAAATCCGAATCTGAATCGAAATCCAAGAAAAGAGTCAATTTCAATATCCTCATGGCCCTAATATACATAATACATATGGATATTATTCTACACAACTATTATTTTTACAACTACATTGGACTTTGGAGTTTGGACTTTTGAATTGGGAATTGAGAATATATCCATGTGCTTTCTTTATACGAGTTTTATGAATTATTGTGGTCTTTTCATTACGAGTTGAGTTGGTCCTTTGAATCCACTTTAATTGCAACTTAAACCACAACTATCAAGTATCATACAAATACTTGTACCATTCTATTGTCTGCCTTATACATGCACATGACTATTGACTGCTACATTTTTTATCAAGGATATATCTATTTATTTGTACAAAATGAGAAATTGACAAAGTTGATCCTTATTTTATATGTACATTTTGATTCACTTGACATTTAAAAGTAGTCAAAGAGCATTGATATTGAGCAGAGAAGATTCATGACAGTTTCTTAATAAACCATAAAATCCGATGCCAATGCCGATTCCGATTTGTTGTTTGACAGACAGAAGATTCCCTTTCCCATTTTATTTATATTCTTCATCTTGTTGGAAATGCATTATCTATTATCTATCAGCATTGTACTTGTACTTGTGTTTAAAGTTAAGTGAATCCCATGTATTTTCTAAATGGTAAATTGTAAATCGTAAGCTGAATTATATCCAACAATTTTTTACAATGTACAAATAATAATAATAATGAGTATTGTTATTTGTGAGAAGATGATGAAGACTGGGAGGAAGAGGACAATGATGATGAAAAGAGATGGAGAAAATATCTGTACAAGTGGATGATATGAGAAATGAGAAAAGAATTTAGGCGCTGCCGTCTTCTTTCTTTCCTTATTTCTTTCATGTACTTTTGAAGTAGAAAACTACATGTTACATGTACAATGTACAAAGAATAAGAAAGAAGGAACAAACTCTTTTACAAGGAGGAATTTCGTGTTTCATGTGTGACTTGGAACTTGGAACTGGGAATGAAATGGAATTGGATGAAAGAGGATGGAAAAGAATAGAATGAAATTGAACCTCCAAATGCTCTACTAAAGATATGTTTAAAGGATAAAGGTATCAGGTATATTATGGCATAGAGTATAAAGCATAAAGTATAGGTACACTTGCCTGTATACTGTACATTGTATTTACTGTATAATGTACAGTGTACAATGTACAATGTACAATGTCTGCATGAAGCATGAAGGAAGCATGAAGGAAGGATGAAGAGCACATGAAGGTGATGGCGTGCGGGAGAAAAAGAGAAAAGAGAGAAAACTAATTTATTTTTATGATAGTAAAATGTTCTTTCATTGCAAATAGATTGTTCTCATGACCATTTACGAGGATTTTCATAAAATTAATGCGTGAAGGAATAAAAAAAATTGAATCAATATCAAGCTCAAAAAATATGCTGGATCCTGGATACTGAATATAAAAGTATCTCTGTTGAGGCCCCAGTCTTCTGTATTCTGTATTCTGTATAAATAAAACCACCGACTTGTATTTTACAAAGTATTCCAAATAAATACCGGGCACTGAACACTACTTTTGTGTCTTTACTTAAGAGTTTTCAGGAGTTTTCCTCCACTTGATTTCATTTTATTTCATTAGGTAATATAATTTGAGTTTTGAACTATGCTCTGTACTTGTGAATTACGTTATGAATTATGAGTTTTCTTTTATTTTCTGTCACTTATTTTATTATTGTGCTACTGCCGCATTGTCATTGTCATTGCCATTGTCATGTTTTAAGTCTATTTTAAATGTAGGTCGATCTGGATTTTGGACTTTGGTTCTTGCACAGTCATGGATTATCAAACCGTGATTCAATTTTTAAATGATTAAGACGTCTTAATTCCGGACGTTGGAGCTGAGATTTCAGAGTTGGGAGTTTGGAGTTTGGAGTTGGACTTTGGAATTTGGAGTTAAGCCGTGCTTGACACTGACTGGGATTAGAATTTAGGATCCAATAGAATTTCCACGTCTCCCTTTGATCTAACATCTAACTTGCTTCCTAGATCTCCTAAATTCCTAGATTCCCTAGATTTCCTAGATCTTCTAGACTTTCTAGACTTTCTAGAGTAATGAGTAATGAGGAAAGAAAAGTGAATGAATGATGGGGAATCATGTGCACATCTATATCTATAACTATATAGATGCATCTCTTCATCATATAATATCCGCGACCATATGAATAGGAATCCCGATATAAACTATTAAGATTAACATAATAATATATTGTAATAATATACACATTACACATGATGGTAACAGTAAACAGTAGTAGTAAAGTGAATCCAAGATTCAAAGAGAGATCTCTTTCTTCCCTTCTCAACTGACACACATGAAGATGATAAATGTGGTATTTGTGGAGAGAGAGAGAGAAATAGAGAGAGAGAGAGACAGAGAGAAATGTAGTGATAATTCATTTCGGGTTTGAAAGCCGTTTATGAAATTTTTGTGTCATTTTCTCTTGGCTCTTGCTTCTTCTCTCTCGCTTTGTTTGCTTTCATTCTTTTCCTGCTCCTCCTTCTTCTTCTTCTTTTTCGTCTTCTTCTTCTTCTCTTTTTCAACCAGCTCAGCTGAAAATGAGAATGAGAACGAGAAGGAAAACGAGAACGAGATTGCAGATTTCAGATTGGAAGCTTGTCCCAAGTCCCGACTCCCGACTCCCGAGCTCCACAACATTTCATAATAATAAACAAGATGGAGAGATAGAATCCAATTCTACTTCTGTATATTCTGTATGCTCAATGCTCATGCATATTAGTATTTACTATATGTAATATGAATGGAGCAAAAATACAAATGCATAATACATTATACATTATTTATGTCGTGTGCACACATATAATTTTAGTTTTACTCTCCGCTCTTGAATCTTGACTATTGACTCTCTTTCTCTTCTTGGTTCTTGGTATTCAGAAGTCAGTCGTAAAGGTTAAAAAGAGAAGACAACCAAGCTGCAAAATTTAAGAGTGTCATGTCATCTTTATAATAGAGTATAGTCAGTAGTCAGAAAGTATGCATATTTTTTACTTTATATTTTGTATTTTGTATTGTGTATTGTGTTGTGCATAAATGTGCACAGTGAACACTCTTTCACAAAGATAGATGTCATTTGCCATGGCATGGCAATCATTTCATTTGAGATTTGAGATACATTGTATTTTGAAAAAAGTGGGAGAGAGGAAAAAGAAGAAAAAAATGAGACTCGATTTCATTCTCATATTTCTTGTCAGCTTTTACCCTATGATTTGCTTGGCTGGTTGGCTTTGGCTCTGGCGTTAGCTCTGATTTATTTCGGACAGGATGGAATGGGTGCTCACAATCACAGTCACAATCAGCAGAGGACAAAACACCAAAACATGGGCGATTTGTAACACGACGAGATTCCATGTAGTATGTAGAATGTAGAGCCAGAGCAAGAATCCCGAATCCCGAATCAAGCCAAAGACAAATCTTATCCAGCCAATTGTCATTATTTCTTTCCTTCTTTTTTTCTTTCTGACTCCCTGTTTTCTTCATCTTTTCCACTTTTTCATCAAAAAGACGAGAGAACGGGCAAGGAAAAGAAGATGAGAGAATGACAAATATTGAAAACTTTATTGCTGAATCTATGAATGAGTCTAAGATTCTAGGGCTTTGTTAGACACTGTCTAAGCACTGACACTGCAAATGTTGATTTTCTTTACTAATTCTATCTGTATTTCCGTCTTCATCCGTGTTCCATCTTATACGTTTGAAATATGAATAAGGACAAAAGATCAGTATCCGCGTCAGCATCCATTCTAAACTCCAAACTCCAGACTCCAGACTTTGTCTAATAAATGAGTGAGCATTGAGCATGTAAACATGAGCCATCAAAAACCAACTTGACATTTTTTCCATGGCGAAAACGCGCAGGATGAAAAGTAAATGTAAAATGTAAAAGATGCACCACAATTTGGACATTTCCTACCTTCTACACAAAGAAAAAAACAAAACAGAAGCAGTGCTTTTCCAAAAAAATACTCTGCCTTTTGACTTCTTCCTTTTAAAAGCCTTGGATTTTTGGCATTCAAGATTCTTTACAGAAATTCCATGTAATTTTGAGCTATTTACAACACTTGTGCAATTTCCGATTCCGAATACAATTTTGTTTAATAAATAAAAAGTGAATAAATTCTATACAGAATACAGAATATTCATGTATAAAGTATAACATGCTAAGTGCATTGTGCTGAATTTAATAGTAACAAAATATTTGAATGGTAGAGTGTTTATAGGTGGTGGTGGTGACGGACAATTGACGGTGATGATGATGTTGATGATTGTGAAGGAGACATGACGTTATGAAAAGGATTTTCTCGCCTTCCACTCTTCTCTCCTCATCACACATCTTGTTTCTTGTTTCTTGTACTTCTTTATTCATTCCTCTTCTTCTTTACTTCTTCTTTATTCATTTCATTTGATATTTGATGGCAATCAAAGGAAAGGAATGAACAGGAATGGTGAGATTGTGGTGATTTCCCACGTATAAACTTTCATCATCAGTATCAGAATCCGAATCCGAATCAGAATCAGCATCAGCATCATTATCATTATCATGAGAAGAAGAGAACCTCGAGTTTCAGCTCCAGCTCCACTTCACAGCTTTCACTTTTGCACTCCCTGTCAGTATCTCTATCAAGCTCTCGACTCCTCTCTTCTAAATTGTACACTGTACAGTGTGCAGTGTACAGCTTCATTCTATCTTTGTCTGGCTCTGCCTCGGTCTCTGTCGAGAGCACAAACCCCAACTCAACTCAACCAACAACTTCCTTACTACTCTCTCTCTCTCTCTCTATTTACTATTTCCTCTTGAATATTATGAGTTTGCCAAATGCAGACGAATGTACTCTGTACACTTTGTATACTTTGTACATTTGTATTTACTATGCTATTCAGTATTTTATAAGCTCCCTCTGAGTTGGAGTCGGTATCTGTTTTATGATGGAAATTCTTACATTTTACATTTTATACCATCCCATTTCGCCCGGAGCCACTTCCTTATGATTTCCAAAAGTACCATCAACCATCAACCATCAAACAGCCAAATTTCTCTCTCACACTTTCTCTCTCTCTTATCTTTCTTTCCTTATTTTCTTCCTTTCAACTCCCAGCCACGATTCACACGACTCAGGATTCACACGAGCCATATGTATCTACTTATTTACGGATCTACCTTCAATCTTCAATCTACCATCTAGAATATATCTGCATTTCCTACTTAACACAGACACAGACATGCAAAAACACATCTACAATTTACAGTCTACAGTCAGATATTAGATTTATAGTTCAAGTCTGTGGTTGAAGATTAAAGAGGCGAGTCATCCGACATCCTACAAAATCACTCCCTTGTTTACTTGTCCCGTCTCCATTCTTTTACATGTGTAGCATAGCAGAATCCAGCTTCTCTTTTTACTATTGATACTCCTACTAAAATTACTGCATACTACACACACATAGATTCACTAAACTACTAAACATTCATCCAGTCATTGAAGCTTGAAGCATTGGCAATTTCTATTCAAAGTCATCACTCAATCTGTCAACGGCATTGCAAGGGAAATTTGTGTAGGACAACAAGTACAAATAGACTCTCACTCCTCGTCTTTTATCTTCCCGGCTTTTTTAGTTTTACTTGACAACATAGTCCACATGTCTACATTCTGCATCTCTATATTCTACATTCTACATGTTTACTATAGGCAAAAGGAAAAAGAGGAAAGAGGAAAGGAAAAAAGAAGTTGCTCATGGATTAAGTAAAAAAGTAAAATAAAAAAAACCAAATCTACTCCAAAGCTAGAAGCTAGAAGCTAGACTTTAAGAGAAAGAAAATGGAAGACAGAAAGAAAGAAAGCTGGAGAAAGCCAGAGTTACATTGTACATTTTGTACATATAATAAAGTATGCACATTGAACATTGTGCAGTATGAGGGAAAATGACTCCCGACAGTTCCATTTTCCATTTCTCTGTAGAGTGTAGAGTGTAGAATGGAGAATGGAGAAGATGAAGTCATTCTTTCTGTCCCTGTCTTTGCTTTTGTCGTTTTTGTTGTCCTTGTCCTTGTCATTGTCGTCCTCGTCGTCTTCTTGCCTGTGACTTTGACTTTGTGTGCCGTATAAATGACACATGGCTCATAGTTGATTCCAGGTAGACGACAGGAGCTGAGAGAGAAAGAGCGAGAGAGTAAATGGTACAAATATAAAATGGAGAGTGGATTTCATCTGAAATTTCACCTCTGACTCTTTTTCCTTCTCCTTCTCCTTTTGCTTGACTCATGTGGAATTGCTTCCTTACTTATGCTTCCCTATATCTATCTACTTTATACTCGGAGCGGAATGGAATGAAATGGGATAGAATTGGAAAGCTCTGCTCTATCTCCTATCTGTTAGCTGTCTGTCTTTTACACTACTACTACTGCAACTGCTTCTACTTCTACTTCTACTTCTTCTATGTGTGTACAATTCCAAAATCCAGAATCCAAACTCTAAAGACACATTGAAAATATTCATGAAATGGCTTTTGTGTCTACTTGGGAAAACCTCCTCCTGCTTTCTCCTGCTTTCTCCAGCCCAACACTCCGACTTTTACGCTCCGATTTCCAACCAACACAAGACAATCCATTCCATCCCATTCCAACGACAAAGGAAGCTACTGTTTTTACCTTCACATTGTATACCTTTCCAGTTTCCAGTATCCAGTATCCAACAACTTCTGTCTATATCTGTACGCATGTGTGTTTTACACCGAACACGCGTGTATATACTTATATAGCAGAGAAGGGTGATGAGATGAGTAAGAAGTAAGAAGAGGAAAAGATAGAAGAAAGAACAGTGAACAGTGCACTACTACAATGAATCTCTTCTAGCATAAAGTTGTAAAAGGAGCAAAATGAAGATGAGAAGAACAGGAAGAAGAAGAGGAGGAAGAAGAAGAAGAAGAAAGGAAAGAAAAAGAGCTCACAACTGTCATTTTACACAAGTGCCCTCATTTAATTTCCCCACCAGGTGAGACGAACGAGCACGGCCTTTGGCCATGAACAAGTATCCAAAAGTATCCAAAAGTATAAAAGTAAAAGTAAAATGGAGAAGCACAGAACAAGAACAAGAACAAAGAAGAAGAAGAAAAGTTTAACGGGAATTCTTCTCTATTCTCCATTCTCTTCTTTTCTCTATAAAACTTCCACCTATTCAAAGAAATGAAATGAATTACACCAAATGGATCATTCATCATTCATCTTTTAACATTCAACATTCATCTAGAATCTCAAAACTGTAAAACTCAAGCTCAAAACTCGCATCTGTCTCAAATCTCAACGTAAAAGTAAAAGTTGATGGAGGAAATCCAAAGAGGAAATAAAAATTCCTTTAGTCTTAATTCCAATTATTCCAGTAATAGCTTTATCTATTAAAGATTAAAGCGCTTCAACTTTACTCTAGATTTCATGGAAATTTAGCAGCTAATTAACTTTCCTTTTTTAATAGACTCATAACAGCTAATGATTTGTGATGATCAGGCTTATTCAAGTCAAGTAAATGTATAATAAAATTTAAAAAAGGTTTAACATGTTTGTGTTTTGTTAAAACCCGGAATCCAGTAGTAAAACGCTCTGCTTTATAATAATGCTATTTTAAATCAGTGTTTTTTACCTATTTTTTCTTTGGTTTACGTGAAAGGGATTTTTAAATGAAATTAGCATTTTAATGGGTACTGTTTGGTTGAGGGAAATCTGAATTTACGAATTTAGAATTTACCTATAGTTAAAAAAGTCTTTTAATTTTACATTTTAGTTTTTAAATTTCACATTGGAAGTTTGGTTTGTACACAATGTACATGTAAATACAATGGAGAGGTAGATTAGACAATTGTATAGATAGTAGATAGTGGATAGACTGAATGATTTTATGCAGCCTTGTACCTTGTGCGCTTTAATATTCATGGAGACTTTTACTTTTACTTTTGTCTCCGCACACTTGAGTAAAAAGAGCATTTAAAGGCGGATCCTCCAACGGATCCACACAAATAGAATTGAAAACGGAATGGAACGGGATTGAACAAAAAGACACACAGAGAAGGAGAAGGAGAACAGGAGCTGGTCATAGATTTTAAATGTAGAGGTAGACATTGGGACTGATGGTTCTTGTTCTATACCTTTTCCCCATACATACACATTAATGTAAGAGAGGAGATCAGATTAAACGGCACTTTATGCAGAATGAAAAGGAGAGAAAAGGGAGAGAGGCGATTTGGCACACGGCTTTTCCTACTATCTTCCTCTCTTTTCCTCTCACCAACCCAACCAAACCAAACCGAATAGAACCAAACCAGCCAACTAGCAATCTACTAAGGACTATACATTATACATAGTACATAGTCATCCTCCTCAATGCTCAGTGTTCAATGCTCAATGCTCAATCTGAAACCATAGATACAAACACATGCAGAATGGAGAACGGAGAAGACTAAAGGTAGGATGATAGAGAAAAAGAGGGCCACTTTGCTCTTCTACGCCTGTTAATGTCCGCATTTAATTTCCGCGCCGATGACCTGGAAACCATCCGATAAGGCTGTCAAATTTATCACAGACTTTCTCTCTCCCCCAGACACATACACAAGGTACATGTGTAAACTGTAATATGTAATATGTAATATGCACCCATCTACAAAGTACAAAATACAAAGTCCCATACATTGAACTTGTACATTCTACATGGTGCATGATGAGCAAAGAGGAAATACATACAAAGCGTACAAAAGTATCTACTATCTACATTCTACATGGTACGTGCATATGAAATGTATGCATGTAGAAAAGGAAGAAGATAGTCCACCTCCGCTTTTCCTCTTTTCCTCTTTCTCCGTCCACACCACACATGGATGCATGGAGTTGTAAAGTTTAGTCGGGAGTTGGGAGTTGGAGGATTCCACTGGATACTGGATGCTGGATCTGCATCTGGATTTTACTCTCGACTCCCTGGAAGGTTGCCTATTGCCCTTTCCGGCGAGGCTCTCCGTCTGTCTCTTTCTCCCTCTCTTTCTTCTTTCTCTCTGTTCCCTCTCGCACCATGTACCATGTCCCATGATAGACGACAGTGCGGAATAACACAGAATACAGAACATGGAAACCAGAACACAGAGGACAGAGCAAAAGCATCCTTTGGCTTGGTTTGGTTTGGTTTGGGGTTTTTTCTTCTTTTCACCTCTTTCCCTCTTTCATATGTATTTCATCGGGGGTTTGTACTTAAAAAGTGAAAATCATCTATTGAGATTTGAAACTTTAGACTTTAGACTTTAAACTTGAGGTTGAAGGAAATCTTGATCGTCTTTATACTTTATATGCATGAACAATGCACTATTCACAAAGCATATAATATTATACCGATATTACTACATACTACACAAATATGCACTGCAGAATGAAGTTGTGCTCTTATCTAGATACTGTAGCTAAGTCATGCACGTTTAGTACAGAGCTATCTAATTCTATATAATATTGTACAAAGGTATACTTGGGGAGATTAAGGTATTTTCTTGTAGATTCCAGGTTCCAGGAAAGCGCAACCTTAAACAGCCTATTCATTTAATTTTCATTTTATTCCCTTCTCCATTCTACTCCATCGTGCACATCTCATCGTCTCCATTTTCCTGTCTTCTTTCATGTTTCCCATTCAACACATAATCTGATTCTATTCACACCCACAGAATACATCAAGAATCCAGAGTCTAGACTCGAAGCTCGAGACAAAGAACAAGCAGAAGAAAAGAAGATGAGGATATTTATATATGTACATATGTACCACCGGATCACATCACCGACACCGATGCCGACACCGACATCCAGCCACAAGACACAAAACATCCGTCAGTTTATTCTCATACCAATAAGCACATAATGCCCTATGTATCAAGTATCAAGCATCAAGTATGAATGAGGATTATACTTTACTACTTTAATACAGTCGTCTTTACTCTATTCTCAGAGACAGAAATGGTACATAATATTCTATCTTGTATCTATTTGACTTTTAACTGACAATGGAATAGGACGTATACGCATATACACATCAAAGATATAAAGGTATCTTTATATTGTATATTTGCTAATGTGGTTGTTTGTAGGCTGAGGTTTTAGTCCGGTGGTGAATAGAGAATGGAGGATGGTAAATGGTGGACAGAGGATATGTCTAATGTCTAATATATTGTATTGTATAACTGTCCACAAATTCATCTTATTCATCTGGATTGTACATTCTACATCAATGCTTTTCCCTCATCTTGATCCCTTCTTTTCTACCTTTCAGCTGTCTCCTTCCTATTTTCTCCTTATTTTCTATAATATATCATAGTACATAATGCAATATGCATATCTACATTCTACATTCTAGGTTCAAAATTCTTTGCATGTTTCAATAATCTCAAAAGGGAGTAAAAGGGTAACAAAGAGTGAGCTAATCATTTTCTTTCACACTCTCTCCATCTTCTATGTTCTATAACTTCACTTGTGAATCCTGAATCCTGATCTTCACCTATCAATCTCCTCATGAACACCTTTCAACCGTAATCTCAAAGGAGAAGCATGTAAAAAGTAAAAAGTAAAAAAGATGTATTCAGTATTCACATTCGCTGCCCCGCCGCAGCACAGCAGAAATCTTGTTTTCTGAAATGATGATGATACAAAAAAAGTACGAGTACGAATACGAGCACGAGTACAAAAACGTGTTAAACGTGTGTCTGCTATTATGTGCTCACATGTGTGTTAAAATGATCAGAATGTTTAAGCACTGTAAGAATCCAGTGTAATTCCACCGTCACTTTCCTCTTCTACAAGCTCCAAGTTCCAGGTTCCAAGTTCCACGAGCTTTCACTTTCCTCGTCTCTTATCAATAGGCGACATTTCTTTTCCATGAAAATTTTATCTCTTTTACGCTATTTGCTTCTCTTTCATCCTCGGCGTCATCATCGTCTTCGTCTTTGTCGTTGTCTCTCCTTCTTGGATTGCTTTTTCTTCTTTTTTTCTTCCCTATTCCACTCTATTCTATATTCTGCATTCTAACAAAATTGCCCAACTCTGGAATTTTTTATACGCCATTTCCTCACATTAGTTTTCTCACCAACTTTTTCTTGCTTTCCTCCTCTTTTTTCCCCGTCAACCCTTCTTCATTCTTGAGCTCCTATTCTGTATTATGTATACCTCTACTTTGCTCCCTCTGCTACTTTTTATTCTATTGGGTCTATTGTATGTAGAATGTAGAATGCGGATGCGGATGCCGATGCTGCTGACTAGTTACTAGTGACTGCTGACACAAAATGAAATCACACTCTCTCTTGTTCCCCATTTTTTACTCACCATTAATTCTTTTCATGTAAACTGGATCTGAATCTGAATCTCTACTCGTGCATACTCCATACTCCATATTCCGTACTCCTTCCATCTTCCATCTTCCATCTTCTACATCTTCTACAGAGAGTGCGAGAGAATTGAAGGAGCAGCTCATTCATCAAAGACGAGGACAGATACAGATACTTGAGCATGATTATTTTATATTAAATTATAAATTACGGCCTCACTATTTTCACTTAACAATCTCATCTCACTTCTTCATCACAAGTAGCATCAGCATCGCCATCATTTTCATCCTCATTGTCATTATTATTATTATTTTCCCCCAATGATGAAAAAGTAATGATGGCTATTATTATTATTATTATTATTATTACAGTGTTTCCGTCCAAGATCCAAGATTTTTACACACTGCTAAGTACTTCTTTAGAATTAATAAAGCTTTCATTTAAATTTCCATTAAAATTAATATTATTAATAATACTGTTTTTATGGTACGTGATGAGTTTTTCTTTCTAAGGGGACAATAATTAAGTCAAGAGAACTGTCAATTTCATTTTCATGTCACGAGGAATCTCAAGTACCAAATACCAAACAGATGTCAATTTTTTGCACATAAAATTGAATTCATAAAAATCACAATGTGGTACCTCTTTTTATTTTGAAACAAGGGAATTTTTCGTAAGTTATTTTTAAAAAAAATCATGAAATTATTTTTGAATTCTTTTAAAAAACATAGAAATACTGCACAGAGATTATAATTTATAATACATAAAAAATGACACAAAAAGATTCTTTGCCCGATGAATTTGCTTATGTAGTTTCTGATGTTGCTGTTTTTGTTGTTGTTGTTGTGGTAGTGATGACAAGATGGCTGGATGGTGACGCCGATGCCGATGCTGATTCGGTATATTTTGACAGGTTTTATCAGTCAATCTAAATGTAAACTTTTGATACGAAGGAAGGGAGAAAAAATCCTCCAGATTTTGAACCAGACTCCACCAAAGTATTACACTCATCCATCCATTTGGGATTGAGAGATGGAGGATGAAGAATAAAGAATAAAGAATGAAGGATGACGAGCCACAAGGAATGAATTAAGTAGACATCGGCAGAAAAATCATCATCATAAGGCCTATAAAAAAATCATAATTCTATTCCTTCTGCGCCATTCATGCAAAATTCATATTAATTCATTCTATTCGTTCCATACAATTTCCAGTGTGTATGAACTATGATGTATTATGGATTATGCACAGTATATAATATGTATGATGTACTTATCACACGACATTTTCATTTCCCCGTAGCGTCTACTACTTGTAAAATAATTTGAGTCTGATTTTTTTTCTAGCGCTCTTTAGATTTCTTATTCCTATTCTACATCCATTTTCCATATTCCGTTATGTGTTATCACTTTCTAGTGTAGACAGAGACAGAGACACAGTCCCGATTTAGTATGCAGAGATATAATGATAATACTACTAATAATAATAATGGAGCGACGCACGTACAAACAAATTTTTTGCCTACAAGTAAAACCCACAACCCACAAGATTTCATCTCATTTTATCTCATCTCAGTTCAAACCAGCTCAGCTCAGTTCAGTTCAGTTCAGCTCGACTCAAATCATTGCCAGGAAAGAAGAAGAAGAAAAGGAAGAAGAAGAAGACGGGATACGTGAGACGGGCCTCGTCGTCGTCGTAGGAAAACGAAGAGGAGGGAAATGTTACCTATAGAAAAAGGTGAACCAGTTGTGTGTATACATGTACATTGTGCAATCCACACATATGTAATATGTACATTCTGTCAAGTCACTAATTGTACATGCGAGAGCGATGACGACAAGTGCACGAGACAAGTCGAGGGACAGCCAATTAATTATCGCGTACATCCCTACAAACAACACACATACAACATACATAAATGCTTAGACATGCAGGATATTTATTTATATAATATTGAGCTCCTTTTCCTTTACGCAAATGTTACATGCTACAATGCTACAAATTAAATAAAGCATATGCTTTATCCTTTATATTTTATATTATAGCCGCTATATTCTGTGTTATAAGTATTACAAGTAGGTTTGGATTTGGGCGTCTGTGCACTTTTAGTGGAACAGTAATTTTTTTCAGCATTCCTCATTAATAGATATTAGATATTATCTTGATCGTCATTCTCACCGTTGTCGTTTATCATCACCAACTTCAACCTCCTCCTCTGTTCTGCTCTGCATTCTGCATTGAATCCAAATCGACTATGCAGATATATTTTTAGCTGTTTTTTCCTTCTCTTTATGAATTTTATTTTAGTTCTAGCAAAAATAGTAATTTTTTGTTTTGTTTGTACCTTTCCTGTTTACCTTTTTCTGTTTACCGCTTATCGTTTATCGTTTATACCTTTTGAATTTTGAATTTTGACCTTTGAAGGGAAAGTTGAAGAGCTATAGGTTAATCCGTGCAGTGACTGATGAACACATTAAAGTAAATATAATTTTTATGAGGATTCTTGAAATCTTGAGTCCCGAGTCTTGAGATAGATTAAATGGAAAGTACATGTAGCCAAAAGCCTGTTAGTAAATATTACATGTACTTGTATAGTATATGGATGGATATTTAGCCCTTTTTGTCTGAAGATTAAACGTGTAGTGGGATTTGGATTGGAACTGAAATCAATCAATCAGGAGACCAAGTTGAAAAAGAACAGGGAAAAGAAAAAGAAAAGAAAAAGAAAAGAGAAGATAGATACTTCAAAAGTCCTTTCACTTCCCCTTTGACTCTAAATTCGAAATGGATTAAACGGATGAACGGAAATGATTTGTGTCTACTTTACCTTTCCCCTTTTTTTTGTATAGCATTTTTCTAGTGTAGTGTCTAGTGTGTAGTGTTTGTGGCCGTGTAGCAGCATTTTTGGGTGTAGTCAATGGACTTCATGTACAGTGTACAGTGTACAGTATAATATGTAAGATGTACACATGAACTTGTATACCTTTGCTGTGATGCTTTTACTTTTTACTCTTCTTTCTCTCCTACCGTCTCCGTCTTTCTTCAATCCCTTTCCCTTTCACTTTGTACCTTTCTCCAACTCCAAGTCTGTTTGAGTCTCTGTCCTAAATCTTGGATCATCTTCAATCAGTCTTCAAAATTCCCGTCGACTTCAACTCAGGTCGCCTACATCTTACACTCAGTATTCTATGTGTAGAGATACACAAACTCTAACTCTAACTCTATTTCTGATGTATCTGATGTCATTTCATGCTGTTTGTGTAGTATGTAGTATAATATTCTGTAAGAGTTAAGCTGTATCCTACATCCTGTACTTCTACTGTTGTACTGTTGTACTTTGTACATGCAATTCACTTTTCATCCATTATGCATCGAGCTAAACACAAACATTTCAATCAGATTCCAACATGTTTTCCAGACGCTCAACCAGCCAGCCAGTAGCAGCAGCCAGCCAAAAAACCAGATTCAGAGCAAGAGACCAGCACACAGCACACTCGGAGAAAAAACTCAAGAGACCTTTCTCCTTTCAAAAACGGAATAAAATAAAATAAAATAAAAGACACACAAGATATCTACAAGTCACAAACAAACTACAAAACACAAACTGCGTGTACTCTCTACTCGCTACTCGGTATTTTGTACTTTGTATTTTGTGCTGCATGTTGTCTTGAACATTGTACATTGTACACTGCACTTTTTTACATTTTTTAGACTCAAGACTGTAGACTGTACGTTGTAGATTGTAGAGGTGGCAGTTTGAAAAGAAAAAAGAATCGTCACATAAAAATAAAAAACAAGATGCAACTCTACTAACTTTTGTCTCTACACAAGTAAAACAAAATTTTCCTAGCCTCTCTAAACCTTGGAAAATCGTCTCGTATCCATAAAAAACCTACAGTGTTCTTTCAAAATGTATATTTTGTATTTTATATGTGCACATGTACACGGAACACGGAACACTTTACACTCGGGGAAAGTGCAGTTGTTTTACCTTTTACCTTTTCTTGTTTTGTCCGGATCTGGATTCTCCTGGTTTTTGGTTGTCCCACCGTTACAAATCTTGGCTTTGGATTTTGACATTGAATCAAAGTTGAAGCTTTTAAATACGTTTTATTTTTATGGATAAGAATCAGCTTAAAAAAGTCATTTGCCATTTGAATTCACTCAAAGTAAATAATAAATACTCGCCATATTTTGCATATTTTTTATGAACAAGTATTCAAATAATTGTACATTTAGGTATTTCCGGAAAAGTTTGGTGAAATAATTATCTAGCTCAATTTCAGATTTGTTTCTAAATTTGTTCTGGTTTTGGTTTTGGTTTAGCTTCAATCTTCAATCCATATGGAAAGCTTTAAAAGTAACTGGAAGAGGCTATAGCGGAGTAAATATAGAGAAATTTTAAAAGGTCTCCTGTTTATTCCTTTTCTGTCTATTTGTATGCCTATCTTCTGTTTCTGTTTTTGCTTCTGGTTCTGTGTCGTTGTAGTTCTAGTTGTAACTGTGCTTAACTGGAGCTTCGCTCTCTCATGTACGATTACATTTTCTCAATAAGGAAATTAGATTTTCACCAGTAAATTAATTTACTTTAAGGAGATTACGCCCCTTCTCTCTCTTTCTCTTTCTCTTTTTCTCTTTCTCTCTTTCTCCACTCTGGCATCTGCCGCACAGCTTGGTCATTCCTACTGCTACTCAACTCCTACTGTCTTTTCTAAACCAATGTAAATAGTAAATAGTAAATAGCTCCATGCGGCCTTTCTGTTTCTACATCTACATAATATAATATGATGATGATGATGATGCTCGTGATGATGTTAAATGGTAAATGGTGATGCGTCTGTTGTCTGGATCCGAATCCGGATCCGAATTTACTATACTCCTTTCATTTGCACTGTACAGTACTCGTAGATAGTGGATAGTTGATGTGTGTAGTGTGTAGGATTTGGTATTTGGTTGGTCGTTGAGTGGGTATGGGTCTGCGTGCTCCACTGATATTCTGTTTTATCTACATCCGTTTTTGCAAAGTCCGGACGTCCTCTATTTTCTATTTTCTACTCCTCCACTGGATTTGGTCCGTATTCCGTATCACAGCCACAGCCACAGCCACATCACAGCCTCTAGAATGTAGAAATGTGGAAATGTAAAATATCGGATCTAGAATCTAAACTCGAGAATGTGTATTGTACATTGAACATGGAATGCAGAGTGTAGAATATTACAGCAGATTATCCAATTAAGAACAAGTCCCGCATGCAAATACTAAATTGCAAATCCACTTTCTGTAATACTGTAATACGCGGCGGACGGATGGAATTGGAGTATTATCATCACTATAAAATTAGAAGAGCCAGAAAGAAAGAAAGAAAGAAATAAGAGAGGAAGAAGAAGAAAGAAGAATGAGGAGGATAAAGTGCGAGGAAAAGCAACCTCAAATTGAAGGTGACAACTTTACACAGAGTGAGTTTCATCCCTAATTATTTATTTATGGGTTTCCAGACTCCCAACTGACGAAATGAAATCAAATGAAATGAAACGAAATGACACTATTCGTAATCTAGCATCTAAAAGCTAGAATCCGGAGGAAGAACAGGATTATTCTTCCTTCTTCCTTCTACACTCTAAAACTTGCCTGCTGCATCTTCTTGTATCTTGTACAATGCAGAAAGGGTTGTAAACAAATATGATTAAATGAATTCTGAATGAATTAAAAGTTGAGCATTCTAGATTTTAGATCTATTCTTCAATACTGATTGTGAGTTCACATATCGCATCATATAAAATCATATCACAACATACAATTATTTGTTATTTGATGGAATCCATTTCATTCCACTGTTATTTTTACTGGAAGCCAAAACAAACACATTTTACAGATATTAGATATTCCAATTGACATGACGACCTCACCGCTCAATTTGCTACAACAACCAACCACAAAATGAATTATTAGTACAAACACCACAAACTAAAAACTAAAAACTACAAACTACAAACTACCAATTACAAAATACAAAGTAGAAAGTAGAAAGTATCATATCATTCATCATCATATCATAGACAGTGTACACAAGAAATCATGTGGAATACAACGACAGTATTTCCCACAGAAACAGATAGCTATCAGATGATTTTCATTCATAATAAATTCATTCATTCCTCCACTGCGTATGTAGTATGTATAATGTATAATGTATAATATTCATACACAACTCGGAATCCAAATCCATTCCAGGAGCTCTCTTGTCATATCCTAGCGTGGTCATGTTTGTTTTTTATTCATGCCTCAGGCCACACACACACTCACACATACACCTTTTCTATAAAATAGAAAGTGGGTGAAATGTGAAATCACCAGACTCCAGACTCCAAGCTTTCCCATCCTCACTCTGCCACTCTGCTTCTCAGTATCAATTCAATTCATATCATACCGTATCACCGGGTGCCTAAAGATATGAATGATCCCGGTATGTATATTGTATATGCACAGAGATACAGTCAGCCGGTAGAGAAATGCACACACACACATACACAAAGAGAGAAAGATAGGAGAGAGATTTGGGAAATGTAAACACAGTGCACTTCATCTCCACACAGTCAGTTGACTTTGTTGAATGTGTTTGTAGGTTGAAAGTTGGAGGTTGGAGGTTGTGGGTTACTGACTCTAGAGTGGCCTTTGATATTACAACTATATGTACAGTGTACATCCGATTAAAATAGATTCAAATCAAAATACATGATCTACAGCTACAGCTACAGTTACAGCATTGAGCATTGACTATGAAGTACCCGTTCCCCAGTCTAGTAGACAAATAAAAAGAGGCATTTTCCCATCTCCTCAACATGTTTGCATAGAATTGCAGTTTATATACATTCATATCTCTAGTCAGTAGTCTGTAGTTTGTAGTGCACAGGATCACAATCACAATCACAATATTCTGGTTCTGGTGTTGTGGAGTTGTGGAATTCTAGAATTCTAGAATTGTGGAGGAGACGTAACCGAGTAAATAAGTAAGACAATAACAACCCTATAGATCGATTTCAAGTCTCGCTGGTGTAGTTTTCTCAGTGTAAAATACAACCCAGTTCAGCACAGGAGATGAGCAAAGAAGGAAGAGAAGGCAAAGAATCGTACAACTATTACTATCACATTGATATGGAATACTGAAGTGAAACCACGTACCATGTACATTGTACATTCTCCATGTATAATGTATACATTATCCTGTAATACACAACACAGTGAGTAAAAGGGAGCGTATTGAAATATCAGGAGCCTGGATTCGGATTCCGATTCAGTTTCACTCTCACTCTCGATCTCAATCTCACTTTCTCTCTCTCTCTTTTGGTGTTCTGTATCTGTATTTCTCTCTTGTCTCTGGTCCCGGAACGGATCGGCCGATCCAACTACAAAATACCAAATACCAAATACAGTGGGAGGCAGAGTGCAGAGTCTGTGCATTCTCCAGTCTCCAGTCTCCTCAGCTTCAGCGTTCAGCATCTCTTACACGGAGAAAACGCATAGTATACTAAATACTAAATACATATAAAGTAACATCATGTACAGGAGCTCTTGTTCTCTTTCTGTTTCTCCTTGAACCTTTTGCATTCATGCACCATCCTCCACACCATAGCCGATACCCGGGATTCCCTCTTGTACTACACTCTACACTCTACATTCTGTGTAGAAGCATGTACAAGAAAGAACTACAGTGACGTATTTTGTATTGTAGTGTACTGTAGTGCAGTGTACGCTGACTTGTACATGTAGAACAAAACACAAAAGTCCCATTGCGAGTTCCAGTTCCAGTTGAAGTAAGGAACTCCAGCTGGAAGAACGTTTAGAGTTTACAGCCAGAACCAGAACCAACACCAAAAACCAGGGCCAATGCCAGAGCCATAGAACAGAAATAGAAATCCAGAGGAGATGCAAAAAGCAAAGCAGTAGACCAAGATGTGGAGAGTGGAGAGTGGAGAGGAAATGTGGTAGTGAATCGTGTTGGTTCGACTTGAAGTTGGGAGTTCCAGACCAGACAGGGAAGAGGAAGGAAAGATGAGAAAGCAAGATTTCTCAGGCAGAAATAAATGTAGAGTCAAGCGCCCTCATTGTGACCAGTGAGAATAACTTGGAAATTCCATGAGGAAATTTTTATATTATAGATAACATTTTGAGATCCAAAAAGCTCCAAAGAATATCTGTAAATGAAAAATGCAGAGTTTTTAATACACCGTTTGAAAATGTAACTTGTATTGTGAGAAATGAGAGGAGCAGTATGCGTATCACAATTAGGGCGGTTGGATTTAATTCCAGGGCCAGAGCGAGAGTGAGAGTGAGAGAGAAGAGGAAAAGGCAGAGAAAAGCAAGCAGTCTACAGACTAGAGACTAGAGACTGGCGGGTTGCTTGTGAAAGTTTTGAAAGATAGAGGAAATGGATCGATGGATGGAAGCGAGAGAAAGTTGGAGAGTTGGAGAGTTTGAGAGCGTTGGAGCTGGAACTGGAGCTAAAACTAGAACAAGAACTCGAGTTGGAGTTGGAGTTGGAATTTGACTTTAACTGGAGAGGAGGCGAGCGAGCGAGGAGCTCTGAAAAGCCGAGGACGTAGAGGTGCCTCTTTCTCTCCTCAAATTTTGAATTTCATTTTTTGTTTTACTCTAGTATACTTTCTCCAGTTTTTCCAGTTCCAGTTCTACCTTCTTTTTCATCTTCTACGTTTCTTATTCGTTTCTGCTTCTTCCTAATTTCCTCATTTTCTGATTTCTTTCCTTCAGCTCTCCAGTTCTCCAGAGCAGAGAACTAAACTAGTAAAGATGGGGTTTACTTTATGGATGGCATTGGAAACTTGAACTTGAAACTTGATGATAGAGAAAGAAATTCAGAAAATTCAATGCATTTAAATTTCTCTTCAACAGCTTTGGACAAATTCTTCTTAGCCGGTTTGTTAATTCTTCGTTCTTTCCTTTTTATTTTCTTCTTAGCAACATGGACTGGAGAAATTCGCCAGTGACAGATTTTTTGATCCCAGTAAAAGACTTAAACCTCAACCAACTAGCAAAATATCAAATAAAGAAAAAATGGTTCTTACGAGTACGAGATGGACAACTTGCCACGATCACTACCATTTTTCATGAATATACAGAGAGTTCAAAGCTAAAAACTCCAAGCTCAAAGGCCGAATTCCGAATTCCGAATGGTCCCAGTTTTCCAGAGAGCAAAACTCTCATGTGTTCTTTTCTATCTTTTACACATTTAGTTTAGTTTAAGTTGGTTGTGGTCTCTTCATTCATTCATTCATCGCTTGGTTTCTCGTTCACTTATTTCTTGATTCATTCCTTCTTTCATTCAGTCATTCCTTCCATTGCTCTTTCTTTTCCTAAAGGACAGATAATTTTTGTCATCACCCTCCACAAAAAGACACACAACCACAACCACAAGAACAAGAACAAGGACAAAAGCAGAAAACGAGAACAAGCACAAGCACAAGAAAGAGACAGAGACAGAGACAGAAACAACATACCACAAAATTCAACTTTTTATTTTTCTCCATCTACTTGAGCCTGGAAATGTCGCGACTTTTTCCTTTCCTTTTTCTTGTTTTCTCATGTCTGTCTCCGTTTCTCTTTCTCTTTCTTTTTCTTTTCCAAAAAGAATGGGGAGAAGGAAAAGGAAGAAATGATATAAGAGAAAGGAAAACCCAAGCGACAATGACGAAGTCGAGGAAAAAAGTGACAATGCCTTTTGACACACGGATGACACGAAAGAGACCGTTAAAAACTCCTACACCGTGCATACTTTTTCTCATGTATTTCCCATATCCACAGTCAGTTCTATTTTCTACTATCTCTTCTCCTCTTCTCTCTTCTCTTTCTTCTGGCATTGTGCAGTGTGCAGGTTCTCGGGAACTCAGAACAAGTCAAAGAAAAAGAAGAATGTAATATATGGAAAATGGGTGATGTATATTTTCTGCTCAGTTTCCCTGTTCTATATTTTAGAGTTGACAGTGCAGACTGTAGACTGTAGACTGAAAACTGCAGACAGAAGACAGAGTACAGAGTACAGCCTACAGTAAAGTTGGTAGCTCCTACATCCTACATCCTACATCGTACATGATCGTCATTGAGGAGGAAAAAAATGAAAATGAAAACGAGGGCCATTTTGTCTCCATATCCAGTAGTAGTTTCTATAGTCTTCAACACATTTTCCCACATGTACGATAGAATTATGTATCATGTAAAAGAGCATGAGCATATTCATAGAAAAGTACAGCTTGCTGTTTTACATGTTTACAATGTACAGTGGAAAATAGGAAAGGATAGATAGATTATGTAGTTGAAAAAGGTTTGGTTTGGTTGGGTTTGGGTTCAACTCAAAACACAAAACTCAAGGCCTTTCTATATTTTCTATACTTTTGTGAAGGAGCATGTAAAACTCATACACATGTACGTCTAATGTCTATGCATGAATATGTATAGAAGTACTGGTTTTGTGCAATAATACATAATCTTTGCTGAGAAATTCATCTAAACTCTGCCGGTTACCTAAGCTCAAGCCTTTCACTCACTTTTCAAATACGAGTATAAGAATAGGAATGGGTTTACATTCTTTTTCCCGAGTTTTTCTGACCCAAGTTTTCAGTCTAAGCCTCAGTTTCAGCTTCAGAGTTTCAGCTTCAACCTCCTTTCTTTTCCTTTTTCTTTTCTCTTCGTCTTCGCCTTCATCTCAGCTGCTCACTCAGATCTCAGATCCAATGGGAAATTCCACAACTAGAAGCTAGAACTACTGTAGTATGCACTATGCAGTATGCACCACTACTATTACTCCTACTACTGTTCTGTTCTGTACTCCACTCTTCTCTTAGCTGTTAGCTGTTCGCATTACCAGGACCTAATGCTTCAATCCTATTGATTTTCTCTCTTCTTTCTCTTTCTCTTGCTCTGACTGGCTCTTGTTCTGCATCCCGTATTCAGACTACAGACTACAGAATCCAAACTACAGACTACAGATACAGACTTATTACATGTAGATGAATGTGTATAAGCCTCAGCGTCCCACTTCCCACTTCCACTTCCACTTTAACTACAGGACATTATCTATCCCTTACTCTTACTTCCTCCAGTCCTCCAGTATTCAGTGTTCAGTCTTCTCACCTCTCTTCCTCTCTTGATTCCTTTACACATGTACGATGTACAGTTTATATATTATATGATATAAGATATAAATGACCCAAATGCGGCTTTGCTCGGGGATACAGGTATTCAATATTCCCAATTCTCAATTCTCAATATATTCAATATTGTCATTACGGTTGGTATATGTGAGTAGAAAGTAGATGTCGATGTCGATATCGATATCCATGTACACTTACATTTATAGGCATGAAAGGTAGGTAAAAAGTAAAGAGTAAAGAGTTGTGAAGATAAAGGATAAAGAAATTCCCGTTTCAGTGTTTTTCTACTTTTCCATTCTCCAGAATCCATTCCTCACACAAACCATCCAGAATCCAGTATTCAGCACCCACACACATTATACTGAGACCGACAGTTATATTGAGGAATTCTGTCACACACTTCTGTCCTTCTCCTCCACATCCCAGTTCCCAGTTTCCAGTTGAAATTCCATCAGTCATTTTTCCACGAGATGAAAGTGGGAGGACAGTCAGGGAAAAAATGAGAAAAGGGAAGGAAAGAAAAAAGACTTTTTTTTTGTCAAACTTTCTTTCTTTTCCTGTCCTCCGGTCCGGTCCACTATAAGGTTCAGTGTCCTCCATTCATTTCCGACGACCATCCA
The DNA here is from genome assembly GCA_019776565.1 of Sminthurinus signatus. Lineage (NCBI taxonomy): Eukaryota > Metazoa > Arthropoda > Collembola > Symphypleona > Katiannidae > Sminthurinus > Sminthurinus signatus. Next base: position 41,978 of record JABASP010000475.1, read on the forward strand.
TCCATATTCCACTTTCTACATTTTGGAGATGGACGCATTGCTCATTCTGTCTAGATTCTAGATTCTAGAGTCTGGAGTCTGTACTGTACATTTTGTACAGTGTGCGTTCTTCAACATGAGTAGCAACATCCATCTATTTCCAATCCTCGCTGAATCTTGAATCTTGGATCTTGAGTTCAAGGTAAAAATGGGAAATGAAGTTCCAAAGGAAACTCCAATAAAGTATCAAAGCCAAAACCAAAGTCCGTGGCATAAGAACAAAAGTTGTCAACGTATTTACTTGTACATTCTACATTGTACATAGATTTTCAATCACTGAATTTCGGTAGTAAGCAGAAAGATATAATATAACTTGACGTGCTGCAGTGGAATTGTGATTACTTTTTTCAGCTCCTGTAGTACACTTTATATTTTTATTTTTTTGCAATCTCACAAGACTCAAGACACAAGACACTAGTCCACAAGTAAATAATAATAAAATCGGTTGCAAATCAACATTAAAGGTTAAAGAAGCATAGAATAGAATAGAGAAAATGCAGCTGCCGGCCTAAATAACTGAATTCAAAACCAATAACCAATAAGTAGTTTGCAGCCTGCTAGTTGATTAATATTTCTGTATTACAGATGGCAATATTTACTATTTACATGTGGTCAACTGCACAAACAACTAAAATTAAGACTGCATTTGTTTCTGTTCTTTCGTAACCTGAAGCAGAAAATCAAAGCAAAATTTGCTCCTCATCCATCTTTGTATACTTTTGCATCTTAAATAAAATGTCTGGTTGAGGTTGTACCTACAAAAAAAACATAAATTGGATTGCCTATTTTGAAAAAAGGTGACTAGACACAGTTGGAAATGTAAAACCTCATGTATGCATATTGAATAAAAAATACCTTCTTATTTAGGTAAAATGTAAAATGTGCTCAATGCTCAATTCCTGTACGACGTATCTGCATTCTGGATTGTTTGACATTTAATGCAGTAGATTTGAGAAAATTGAAGGAAATGTCTTCTGTCTTCTGTGTTGCAGTTCAAAAGCCTGTGCATTATACATGCTACAGCATACAACATTGTTTGATATTTGGATGAATTTGGAGAAGAAGGAAAGAAGGAAGGAAAGAAGTTGGAGAAGCTCGAGGAGTATCGAGGATGAAGAGCAAGGACAAGAGATGGGACAAAAGGAAGAGCAAGTCAGTTAGCCGTGGGGAGTCCCATTTCTGTCTATTTGCAATTTACTCAGAGCTTAGCCACAAGCCAAATTTACGCAGAGCCACTGAGCTGACTTTTACTTGTTCATCTCTGTTGTCAAGTTTCAAAAGTCTCTGTACATGAATTTAGTATTTGAAACAACGTATCTTCTGCCTTGTACAAAATATCTGTACATTGTACATAGTACATATGTATCTCTAGTACTTGCCCGATCATGACAATGACAATGACAACGACAATGATAATAATAATAATAATATTCATGCATACAGAGTTGTACGTGTATTTCCATTAAAAACTGCACATAACTCTAGCTTCGAGATTCAAGATTCAAGATCTACACATGAGATTGTGGATTGTGAGGAAGATCTCAAGAATCAAGAAGCTACTGTCTTTGTCCCAGCTCCCAGCTTACAAAAGAAAGGAAGAAAGAAAGAAAGAACTACTCTACTCTCTACTGTGTATGCATAAAATATGGAGGGAACCGAGTGAGAAAAACTAGAAAACTAGAGAGGAAAGAGTGAGTGAGTGGTGAGTGGGGTTAGTCAAAAGAGAAATTCTTGTATCATTATTATTATTCAACCTTAACTTGATTTACAGATAGCAGCTTCTGGAGTCTGAAGTCTGAAGTCTAGAGTCTAGATTCTAGAATCTGGAGACTGGAGACTAACAATGGCCAAAAGAAGAAAGAAGGAAAAGGACAAAGACAAAGATTTCAAGAGATATAGCAAATAGAGATTTCAAACAAGATACATAATATCCAGGAAAATTATTGAGATGAAGGAGATACGTCACAAAATCCCAAATACTAAACACTAAACACAAGTACATATAAAATATAAAGAGCAAAAACCTGCAAACTTACTTACATTTATACATTTATAAATTGGGCATTGTACATGGTGCATATGCCAGCTTTCATTCCTCTTATTTTAGCATTAGTATAACAAATGATGTACAAAGTACAATGTAGAATGTAGAAAGTAGAAAGTACAAACTGAAGGACGACAAAATAAGTACGTCATAATCTAAATTGTACAGCATTGTACTTTGTACATTGCACGTGTATTTGGTATTTGGTATTTGAATACAGATATGTACATCTATCTGCATTTTATAATCCTTATAACTTTTCATCCATTCACATGTACAATGTACACTGTAAAGTGTAATCTTCTTATAGCTATCTAAACAGTGAGTACTGTGCAGCGTACAGCGTACACTATACATCATTCACAGTACAAAATACAAAACAGAGAATAGAGAATGCACACATACGCACAGAAAGAATAATGGAGAAAAGGAGCAGCCTGTATCATCATTTGGATTAAACGACCACAGCCATAAACCATCAAGAGAGAAAACTCTTTTTCTTTCTCTCTCCCTCTCTTTTTTGTTTGGACCACCCATTCATTCACTTGCACATTTCCCATTTCACATTTCACAGTTTCACATCCACTACCCACTACCAAAAAACCAAAGCCCCAAATCGCAGAAACAGCAAAGTGGAGTAGCAAAGACTAGAACAGTGAGGAACAGTGGAAGAAAGGAAAGTAAGTAAAAATAATAGGAAATAAATTACGATGGGGTTGTGGCAACAGAACAAATAGAAAATAGAAAATAGCACCACCGGCAATGGAAATGACTTGACAACTTTGGCTTGGCTGAAAATAGCATGTATGTATATTGTGTATGTATCTACCAACCAGACAACAGACAACGCTCGGTTAGTTCGTCCTTTTCTCTTTTGGTTTTACTCTTATTTCCTATTTGCTATTTGGTGTTTGGCATTTGTATATTGTATATGCTGTGTATTCTATATTCTATATACTGTGTATGATGCAGAGGGATATTTATACCCTTCTTTGGAAAACAAAGACACAAGACAGTGAAAAGTCATTGCAGTGAGGAGGAGGAGGTTCCCATCCAAATTCTCACCAAATAAATTCCATGCTCCATGTACAAAATATATTATGCATGTATAAAGTATAAGGTATATCTACTATCTACAGTCTACAGTCTACAGTTTTATACAGTTTCTCCCTTTTGTTCAAGTTTACAATCCACAGTATATTGTGAATTCTGAATTCTAATCATCAACCAGTTTGCATGTACAAACTTTGTATGTAGATATTCACTTATTTCCTCCCCTCCTCTCTTTTTGCATGTCATCTTTCAATTTCTAAATGAAACAAAACTTTTCACCAGTCACCATTCAACATCTGACTTTATTATAGACTCTAGAACTAGAATCTACATCTAGAATCTACTCAACTGACACATATTTTTGCATCTATATACAATAAACTAAATAGATACATGAAACCTAAAATCCCTCCTTTTTGACTTGAGACTTGCAAATGTCGACAACCAAATCAAAAACAAAGACAAAGATACATTTTCAGTCACGTCGTTCCAATTTCAAACTTTGTAACTCTAACTCAAATCTCAAACTATCAGTTTGTGAATGGTGCATGTTTACATGTAGGAATCCTTCTCATTACCTCATTTTCATTTTCAGTCGCATTCGTACTCGTTTTCGTATTTTGCACAAACTGTAACTCTGTAGATTCAGAATGTTCATTAATCACAGGACTAATGTGCATCTATTGGCATTTTGTATTCCAAAATATCAAAATATAATTTTGGTACCTGTGTACCAAAATATAAAACATCCTAGATCATACATCATGTAAATTTATGCAGTTCAACTGACTCCAATTTCCATTTATCCAAGCACACTGTACACTGTACATTGTGCATGAAATAGCCTCAGAGGCAGAATTTGAAGTACGGATTTGGATTTAGTATTTAGAGTTTATAAAATACCATACGATTTACATGCACAAAGTATAAAGTATCTTTTCTGGTTTTTGGTTTTTGAAATCGGATATTTGAGTCCTTTATGCTCATGAATCTAGAATCTAGAATCTGGAATCAGGAATCAAGAATCAAGAATAATAACAGTATAAAGTAACAATGATAATAATAATATTGTGGTATTCTATATTTTATATTCTATTCTTCATGATTCCTGATGAATGCACGGATTTTGAGTATAAATGTGAATCTGAATTTTGAATGGCAATTCAAATTTAGCAACCAGCATACTAGCATTATCATCATTAGGATTATTACTATTGTACAGAAAGAGGACGAGGGAAGAAGGGAAAAGGAGGAGAAAAAGAGCAACGTCCATGAATGAGCTGAAATGAAATGAAAGGAATGGGAAAAGAAAGGTACAAATGAAAATCAATAGAGAGAAAATATATCAAATTTGATGCTCTGAAATGGACTGATTCAGACTGAAACTGAAACTGAAACTAGAACAGAAATCGGCATTAGGCACCGTTGCCACCTTGGCTTTGCCTTGGTCTGGCCTGACTAGATTTTGGTTTTGATTTTGATTTCCCATCAAAATATCTATATTATGTAATATCTTGTTTTATACTATAGAACTGCTATAGATTGCATCCACGGTTTCACTTGGAAGAATTCATACACATGAAGTAAAATGATATTTTGTATGACAAGTGTAATGTTTTACCTTTTACCAGGAGCCAAGAATCAAGAGTCATACTCGGTGAAATAATGTTGGATCATACATCATACATCATACATAGCCTAACATATTACACATTACACGTGGATAGATACGATATGGATGTGAAGAATCATGGCATTATTTCGGATTTCACGGTAGCTGAGTCCTCTCCAAACTTCTGTCTGTCTATCTATAAATGTTATATTAGCTGTAATAATAATAATAGTAATGACGATGATAAAGAATAAAGAATGAAAATGAGAGAGAAAAGGTTTGACTTTGTCTGTGGACAGCATACAAAACCTAAAATCTACACTTACATACAGAGTACAGACATATAAAAGAAAAAGAGTAGGGATTGGAGAGTTTGTATATAAAAGAGAAGAGTGAGTGAAATCGATCTTATGATTTGTGAAAGTATCCATACATATAAAATGTATAACAAGGGAGACTCATTCAGGTAGATTAATTGCTCGGTTTCGGCTCCGGTCCGTAATTAGTAGAACAATGTTCATGTGTGTGTACGGTGCGGTGTACGGTGTATGGAATAGTTTCCAAGTACGTGGATAAAACTGGAGTTACTGCGGTCATTTTGATGTACCTACGTACTTGAATGACTCCATTCCAAATTATTACCAACAAATTACAAATATTGGCACCACTTTATTTTACCTCCTTTTACTGTACAGAAACCAACTTTTTGCAATGGTGGATTCTCGATTCTCGATTTCCGATTTCCGATATCTGTAAATACAATAAAAAATAAAACAGAGTCACACCACACATCACTCTGTGAAAATCTCTTCAGTTTCAATATTCTACTTTTTTATATGCCTGCTTTTTTGGGTATTTGCTCAATTTTTACTTTACTTTTGCCTTACAAATGCTGTCAAGTCAACTCAGTTCCTTAGTTCCGTAGTTCTGAGTTCTTTTCACTTGTTTACTGCCTCTTCTTCTTTTTCTTTTTCTAGTTCTTCTTTTCTTTTCTTGTCTGTACTCTAAACTCTAAAGTCTAAAATCTAAACTCTAAACAAAGTACATCAATAGAAAAGTACAACATGTACAATAGAAAATAGAAACATGTGTGATGTAATATTACATTTTCCTCTCCTTTCTCCAGGTTTTCCAGGTTCCATCGAGAGAAAGAGAGAAAAAAAGAGAGAGTAATATTAGACCTGTCACCGTGAAACCTTCTCCATTCTCCATTCTCCATACTCGAAACTCCAAACCCAGTTCTCGGATCTTGAGTTCTTGAGTCAAAAGCACGGCCAAGGCCGTGACGATAGTCATGTCGCATGTCGTCAGTGTAAAATGTGGAGGAAAAGAAAAGTGCTTCAGGAATCAGAAATCACGTACTGAAACAACTATTGTTGATACTCGGGCGGTGTTGGTGTTGGCAATGGTAGTGGTGGTGGTACATATTATTACACACAGATATTTATGTACCTTCAAAGTCAGACTTGGAATCAGAGTCAGACTTTGAGTCAGAATCAGAGTTTGTGGAGTTTGGAGTTTGGAGTGAAGTCAATATTTCTATTTCCCATCAAATACCAAATACTGCACAGTAGAAAATGTACAAATTTCCACCTCTACCATTTACAGCTTACAGCTTACAGCCCATTCCTCACCACGTATTTGGAACATCTATTGTTCTGTTTTTCATTTCCTGCGATAAAAATCCAGACTGACATGTGCAAATAAATAAATTTTCTCCAAAAGTCACTCCTCTATATTCTATATTACATTATATTATATATTACACACATATAACTGTGCCAACCTACAATCTGCAATCATACATGTATAGGAAAATTCACCACTTTACCATATTTATTTACTATTGTATTTACTCACGTACTCAGGTAAAAGTTGTACATTTTCTTCCCGAGTTCTGAATTTTCTCCCATTTTCTTCCCGAGTTCTGAATTTTCTCCCATTTTCCATTTCCCTGTTTCCTCCCCATCATATCACATCCTTTGCTTGACGACGACGCCGGTGATGATGACGATGGCGATTGTGAAGGTAGCAAAAAGGAAATACACTGAAATTTTAAATGATGTCAACACCCTCTAAACTGTAAACTACAGAAGTGTGTTTGAAGACAGTCAAACAAATTACAAACAATACCAAACCCAAAATCCAACTAACAATGTTTTACTTGAGATTGAGAGCATGAATTTTATTCTGTGTCATTTATACATGTATGAATCCGGAATCAGGATTTATTGTGTACTTCATATCGACAATCACAGGCCATAATAATAATAATAATAGTACACCGATAAGGTTATTTTGACAGAGAGAGGACAAAAATAGCAACAACAGCAAATCACAATATAACAAGAACCTTTTTCACTCGAGTTTTTCTTGCCATGTCGATTTTTGCGTACCCCATACTCTAAATTTTACATTATACATCTATAAAAAAAATTCGAAAAGTATATGTGTAACGTAAAGTGAAAGGTAGGGTAGAAATACTAGTAAGTAGTAACTAGTGTGCTGGAAAACCCATGATGATGATGATGATGATGATGAGTTCTCACGCCCTTTACAGATACTACAAATTGGATTGTCTACAACGCTCACTTTCCCTCCAGACTCAAACAGGATATTTGTGAGGGAGAGAGAAAGAAGGCGGACAAAATGGAAAAGTAGAGGAGAGAACCATGTTATATTTTATACTCTGTGCGTGTGTGTGTGAGTTTGAGAACACTGCAAACTGAAAACTGAAAATCACAGCATAGAGAACCGAGAAGAGAGAACAGACAGAGACTCGGGCGGGCGGGACAAGAGGAGCAATGAAAAATTGGAAACCCTCTAAAGAAATTCGATTTTGGGAATGAAATACCTGTGAGTATGTATGTATATTGTATAATATATAATGTACCTTTTACACATTACAAGTTACAAGTATGATATGTTTCACGTATATTTTTTAAAGATCTTCATGAATTGGATGACGCATGCAAGTAACTATCTATACATTTATCTGAAAGAACAAGGTAATAGGTAGAAAGTAGAAAGTATGAGTTCTTTCTCATCATTTTTTCCTTGGATGTGTATCTGGTGTCTATAGTCTGTAGATTTTACATTTTACATTGTACATATATCTATGTATCCGTTCAACTCACATAACATAACACACGTTTCTAGTGCCTTTGTGAGCTCTCTTGAGAGAGAGAGGGAATGAATGAGAGAGTTACTGATAATGGAGTTGAGTGGATTATTTCATACATGCACTTGAACTGCCTCTCTCTAGTCTCTACTCTTTACTTTTCTACTCTCGGCACATAATTCCACAAAATTCATTATGTACATTGTAAATCGTATTGTATGCATATAAAGTCTCTATTCTATATTCTGTATTCTGGAGTCTGTATTTTTAACAAGAACATGGAAAACCCCTTGAGCTACTCATCGTCATCAGTTTGCCGGCAATGTCAGCGTGAGATGACACTGCAGTACCATCAATAATGTATGTATACATAGATGAATTTCTAGGCCTACAGATACCTATGTAACATATTATATATTATGGCGATGCAGTTACAGAAAAACGGGATGGTTTAAAAAATCAAACAAAGGTTCACAATTCACAACTCATGATACATGTGCAAGATGCAGGAGGAAACTTGTAAACTTGGCTTTCTTTTGTGAGTCAAAACAATTGAAAATCAAAGTATAATACTTCCTCTTCCCATGTAAAGTGTACATTGTACATGTCTATCTACTTAAGAAAGTTGGTCTGTACATGCAAAAAAAACTTGGCCAAACATTCTTCTCAAAATTCAAAAGTGAAAAGTTTTGGTTTTCTCAGTCCTACGATAAAATAATCCAGACTTTCTCCACAATCCACAATGCATAATTATTATGAACTTTGAGCTATTCTCCACAGACGAACAGTAGAAAAGGGAAAATGGAAAGCATAATATTATAAATAAAAATAGAATGCTTTTCAACGGGTTAGAAACAATGCGTTTGAGTTTATAAAACAGGTATGTATTGTGTATTATGTATGCCACTATACCACTAGATTCTCTCACCTGCTCACGGATTTTCCGTATTAAATTCCTTGCAATATCAAATATAAATGAAACGTGTACTTGTATGCACAATATATAGATACAAGGTTCACACAGTACACAGTCGAGTCGAGTCGAGCAGTAGAGGGTCAGGTAAGTAATGCTGTAAAGATTTGAGATGAAAGAGTTGACAAGGATAGAGACATGAAAGAGAGGGGGAAATCCAATAAGGCTAATTAAAGTCAGACCATATCAGTCTATGCTCTTGCTGCTTCTTGTGTTTTCTTCTTCTTTCATGTACTAATAAGTTTGTATGACAGTTTGTGGGGTCTAATAGGCAAGGGCCAACCTCAATCTTAACTCAAAGTTTGGGGAAGAAACTTGAGACTTTAGACTTGAGACATCACAGATGACGGACAGGCTCCGATATTAATAACCATAACCAGTAGCAAATAACAAACGAAGAGTAAAGAGTTACACATGCTGTATGCTGTATGTGCAGTGTACAGTGTACAGATTTAATTAAAGGAAATACTTACCCTTTCTTATGCATTTTCTTGCCATTTGAAAGTCTTTTGGTCTGGAGTAAAAGTCCTCTTTTAGAAAAACATCTCGATCTTTTTTCAATGCGTTTTGTGGATTTATTTTGGTCCTCAAAAAGATAATATGAAGGATGAAGGTCGTTTTATGCAATTTTCAGAAGCATGATATTTGCTGCTGTGATATTCGATATGCCAAGAATTATTCTGAAAGTGCACAGTGCTAAATATGCTGCAATGGAAATAATTAGCAAATGATAATCATAGACAAAATATCTTTCATCTTTTTTATAACTTTTATTCTTCGTTCTTTTTATTTACTGTATTTCAACATCCTTTGGATTATATAATGTTCCTTTTTTGTGTTCACACCTTTTTCTTCTCGTTTCATTATTTATTTTTTTAATTATTATTATTATTTTTTGTTCCAATCCAAGACGTTTTTTCTTCTTCTTCTTCTTCATGGAACAACAAACCACAACAAAGTTATGATCATTTTTGTAAAATAACATTATATTATTTTCTTATTATTGATTATTTATTTAGTTATTTATTCATTCATTTTATTTTATTTTAGGAAATCAAAAAAGTATCTCATTTCTTCTTTTCTTTACTTTACTTTTCTTTCGTTTGTAGCATTAAGTACACCGTCATCATCTTTTCGTATCGTGTATAAGATAGTACAACAGTTTATAATATGTATTATAATATAACATTAGCAATTATGTAGCAATAACAGTAAATACATAAATACATCGTCCGTGTTCTTCTATTTTATGCTTCGTAAAAGTCTGCTCATTCCAAAATATGCTTTGCAATTTTCTGCTCATTCCAAAATATGCTTCGTAGTTTTCT
>JABASP010000476.1:0-51983 GCA_019776565.1 Sminthurinus signatus
TGTTATCAATTGTCAAACTGTTTATTGTGAGAAACTGCAAGTGTGTAAAATGGATTATGTCAACAATGGCACGGTCCAGAGTCCAGAATTGATTGCTTTTTCCATAGTATTTGAAATTTTCCATGAAGTCTCCCCGTTGTAAATTTTGCACGTGTACAAAAAAATACAAATACACAAAACAAGATGAAAGTCATGATCATGATTCTGATTCTGACGAGTGACAAAAACGAAAGACGAAGACAATAAAGAGAAGGAGAAATCTGCAAGGCCAAGGATGTGTGAATCTTTGAATTCGTGAGCTTTGACTATTTGAAGAAACAGCTTGGATCACATATGAGGTTTCTCACCCTCACTTATTTAACGGCCCTTCAAAAGGTTAAGTTTCAAGAAAAGAATTTGGAATTTGGAATGTGCTAAACTCTCAACTTTTAGTCAAAGCACAATCGTAGTGTGTCAATTGTCCATTGTCCGTTGTCAATGTCTTTGCACACAAGACAGCAGAGTAAAAGTTTCAGGGAAACATTAGGTGTGATAGTAATGATTTCCCTCAGCTAAGCTCTCTCAACTTTTCATTTGGTTTCAGCTGGAGCAGCTGGAAGTTGAAAGTAGGTACTTAAGTAAACTAAAGGTATGTATTTCCGTCACGCGTGCAAAATTACAAGCTACAAGGTACAAGCTGCAGCTAAAACCTTTGTGCAATATACACAGTACACAGTACACAGCCTTCTTGCAAAAAGTTCCCTCTCCATGTGCATTTTACGATGTAGAATGTTTACCCAAAAGCCACTGCTGCTGATAATGATAATAATGGAATCTCAGAACTCTCAGAACTTGAAGCTCGGAACTCGGAGACTTTTAAGCAGGTGTGCACACAACATGAACAGCAAAATGAACATGAACATTAAGTAAGACGAGAAAGGAGCAACCATGTTGCAGATGCAGTTTACTCAATTCCCAAACTTTCAAATGTTCTGGCTCCCCAAATTTTTTTTTGCACAGTACTTTAGTGCAGTTTTTACAGGCTCATAAGTTTATAAGTGTGAGCTTAAGAAAACATGTAGAATGCAAAGTTCATGTAAATGTCTCAACTCGGCTCAGTTTTCAAATGTCTCCTCAACTCATGTTCAATGTACATTGTACATTGTACATGTTGTATCTTTATGTAGATTGCAGATAATCCCATAATTCCCCAGTAATGTTCACGGAGGAAATATCCTCGAGTTCTTGAAATGGTGTTGCCAATCGTACCAACTTTGACTTGACTTGACTCGACTCAGCTCTTTTCTCTTCTCTTCTCTTTTCGTTGAGCTGACTTGACTTGACTTGATTTGACATGACACGATGAGACACAAACATGCATTTTTTATTTCCCATATCCTTCAAAATATGTACAATGTACAATGTACAATGTACAAGTACTGTGTAATTTTGTATTTTGTGGTGGTATTTTATACTTTAACATGACTTTCCCATCTTTAAGCACATCATTTAAATCTAAAGTGTAGACTCTCGAGTCTCGAGTCTCGAGTCAAATCCAGAGTCAAAAAGTCAAGTTCAAGTATTTTGAATACAAGTATATTTTCCCATGTTTTGTGTCAAATAGAAAAATGTGTAGGCTTAAAAAAGATCTGAGCTCTAAAACCTAGAACATGTTTCTTTTTGTACTTTGTACTTTGTACTTTGAGTTGAGCGTCAAACCACAAGTTCAGTCCAGCCAAGTCGACTGTTTTTCTATTGTGTACTTTGTACATGATTCTAGAAAATGTAAAAGTCTGTACAGAACAACAGAACATGACATTCTTTTAAAACACTAGACACTGGACAAAGGTTGCCAGGAGACATCTCTTTGAATTGAATTTTGAATGACATATTTTTGTGTAAACCAAACCACAATAACAAAGAAGGTATACAAAATACAGGTCTATTTATGAGTACATTTTACATATAATTATTACACTAATAAAAGCAGCAATACTTTTATATTTATTGTACTTAAAAAGTACAAACTAAATACCAAAACTAACCACAAGGCTTGAAATTCAAAGCATTCCTATAGTTCCTATTTCTTTATGTATAAATTGTACATATAATAATAAAACCGGTCTACCTTTTCCACTGGTTGTTTGTATTTTTGTCCCGTTTATACAGAGAGAGAGAGAGAGATTGTGTGTAAATATATTCCTATTTTGTATTTGTATTTTGTATTTTGTCTCCAGGTTTCAGTTTCTCACTTGACTCTTGACTCTTGACTCTCGACTCTTTACAGGTTCTGACGTCCTCCATCTCCATGTCTGTCTCTCTAATTCCTCTACTTTGTTCCTCCATTTGTAGCCGTGTTACGCATACTGTAAATATGTAATATGTAAGCAGTGTACTTTGTACTTTGTACTTTGTATTTTGTATTTATAGAGATGGAAATGGAACTGGATGTAGACCATGATCCGTGATGCGTATGGCGTACAGAATACTTTGTACATTGGACACTTTACATTTTACATGTCAAAGGGCTAACTGTAAACTCTGTTTCTCTCTCTAGTTCTAGTCCATTTGTACTTTGTACTGTACAGTACTGTATGGGAAATAGTCATGGAAGTATAAAAGTGGAGAGGAAAACTGAACCTGAAAAAACCCCCAACAGAGCAAAAATTTTCATTTTATTTCATGGTTCTCGGTATGGTGCTGCCTGGTTTGGTTTTGGTTTTGGTTTTGTTGTGTGTATGTATTTATGTATTTTTGTATGGTTAAAAGCTGCTGACTTGGTCTGTTCTGGTCATGCCTTGTACATTGTACAATGTACATTTGTGTATAACATGAGAGTCAAGTCAAGTGAAGCCACAGGACAAGAAATCGAACCAACCGATGTCAGTGCCGATGCGATGGCGATGGTGATGGACCCCAAGTCGTAAAAGTAACGAGAATACAATGATAATCATTCCAAGCACAAAACTCCAAACTCCAAACGGACTTTTCTCCCTTCTGCTTGTCCCTTTGCATCCTTTTTGTTCTGTGTTGTTTTATTTTGGTTTGGTTTGGTTAACTGGGGTTTCTTTCTTTCTTCTTTCTTGTGTCTGTGGATTGTGGATTGTGGATATTCTTCTTGATCGTCATCATCATCATCATCATGTACATGATGATCATGTGCTGGGCTTGGACTTGGACTAAAACTGAGTAGAGTACATTATACTGTATAATCATGGTGTGGCTTTAGCTTTGACTTTAACTTTGGCTTGGCTATATTTGACATGATGCGGTGCGGTGTGGTTTGGCTTGGTGTGCTATGATAATGTACAACAGTTTAGATTTACTATTTGTGCGTATACACACACATTTTGTCTTCTTCTTGAATCTTGTGAGTGGAGTGAGGAGTGCGTAAGGTTCATTTAAAAACATGGACACACTATAAAGCTCTCCTCAAATCTACTTCTGTATTCTGTACTGTCACAAGAAGAAGCACAAGAAGCAGAAGAAGAAGAAGAAGAAGAAGAAGACAACTCTGTAGAATGTAGAATACAGAATGTGGGATTTCGAAGAGGAAGACGCAGGAGAAGAATGGCGATAAGGAAATATATTCCTTGCTTATTCTCTCTCTTTCTCTCTCCGTGTTCAAGTTTCCCCCTTTACATTCCTCATTTCATTATAATAACTACCAACGAGAACCAGAACGACCACCGTCAACTACCACAGCCACAGTTTTGTCAACGAAACAGGAACAGAAGCAGAAGCAGAAAGAGACGCAGACAGAGATAGAGATAGAAGAGTGTACACTGTAAATTGTACATTGTATGGAAATGTAAATGTAAATGGAGAAAGGAAAACCTCACTTTTCTGGGCATTTACATTTACATTATTCACATTTGGTTTTACGATAGGATGATACGATATGATAGTCGACATATTTCTTATCTGGAGCAGCTGGAATTAAATAGATGGTTCATACTTACTCTGATATCCCTGTAAAACATGTAGTGTGTAGTGTGTAGTGTCGAGTTTTGAGTGTGGACTGAAGATTGTGGATTCTACATTCTACACATTTTTATATCTGTATTATTGTAACCATCGCAATCATCTTGTTCTTTTTCTTGTTTTTTCTCTTGTAATTCATTATACAAAACGACCAATATGATATGGTCAATTGTCTTTTGAATTTGAAACTTGAAATTTATGTCTCCTCCAGTTTCTGTTCTTTTTGTGCATTACATATTTGTAGACATTTCTACTTGTCTTATTTTTCGTATAGAGGAAGAAGAAGAAGAAGAAGAAGAAGGAGCGTCAAATATCAAATGTCAACGCAATTTGTGTTATCTCCGATCCATTCTCAAGACTCTAGACTCTAGACTCAATAGTCAAAGAGACATTTCTTCAAATGTAATTTTACACGTTATATCCTGCATTCAACATCTAAAATTCAAAATGCTACTCATATTCCCCATAGCAGGAAAATTGAACATTGAAAAATGACCATAGTTTTGAATTTTTAATTAGATACCAGAATATTCCCAAGTCTCCCGTCAATTCCCTTTGTCTTTTGTCTTTTTTGGTAATAAACGTTTATCTTTCTTTATCACATTTCACATTTCACGGGTGAGGCGCAATTATGCTAAAACGTAGATGTAATTTTGCAACATTGAACAACGGTTTCAATTCAAACGTTTGAACGTATGACATGAATTTATAGAGATATTTGATCCATTTTAATTATCATGCAAGCGAGAAAAATGAATACAATTCAAAGTTCCAAGTCAAAAACAATTTCCAAGTTGAAGTCTGAAATCAAGATCCTTAAATTAATTGTAATCGTAAGTGTAATAATGATAAATGGTAAATGATACGGGTAGTAAAAAGGGTATTTTTTCTGTCGGCATATGAAATTGAAAACCTTGAGCGGATGTGTTGAATATTGAATATTTTGAGAGCTTGTTGACAATTTTTGCTGTATTTTTCCAAACTGTCGCCATTTTATTTTTAATTGATAATTGACATCTGAGATCATGTCATGTGCTGCGGAATAAAGTTCATAAAGTTCGTAGATAGCTTTTTGTACCATTTAAAATTGAGAGAGAGAGCTGGAGAAAAGCAAAAGAATAAAAGCGGAATATGAAATAAGATATCTTCATTTGTAGTACATTTATGTTTATGTTTAAGGAAAGTAAGCATTGCTGTGTCATCACTCTTCACTCTTTACATGTTGAATGTAAAATGTAAAATGTAGAGCTTATAAGCAGATAAAAAATAAAGGTGACTCTTATTTCAAATTCCAAGGTTATTTACAATTTCATGTCATGTGTCAAGTATCACGTGTAACAGGATCATTTTGACGAAATCCTCTGAACACTGAATACTATAAAGAGTGACAGAATCCTCAAAAACCTCTACAAAAACTAAACAAAGATCCACAGACCTAATTTCTAATCAAAAAGATAAGAAATGAGCATTGAGCATACAGATGTCTATAATATAGTGAAGAGACGCCACCTTTTTCCAATCAGAACTAAAGCACAACTCATTTAACACATGATGAAGACAAAATAATAAAAGAAGACAAAATTGAACGTGTAATTTTCTATTTTACTCGAAGAGCATTCATATCACAAGAAGGTGGATGTTGGATTTGTATCTACAATCTACAGATACATTTGTGTAGAAAAGGGGAAGAAAGAGGAAGATGTATTATTCTTTTTCTTCTTCATTTTTCTTTGTTCATTTATGTGTGTGTATCAGAATGCTCGTGCAGTGTTTGCTGTTTGCTGTTTGGTGTAGAGTTATTCTCACTTTAAGAAAATCCTCTTGCATGTTAGATGTTGGATGTTTGGATAATAGAACGAGGGGAGAATCCAAATCAGAATCACAAAATCAGAACCAGCATTCAAAAGAATGGCAAAAGAAAAGAAATGAAATGAGCCACGAGCGCAAAATAAACTTGAGGCATAAAGAATCCTGGCGTTGGCTTGACTTCTGAACCTAAGCTAGAATAATCAACTCATATGCTTTTCTCTCTCTTTTCTTCTTTTCCTCCTTTTGGTTTTCTCTATGTATAAATGTGCATGCGTATCTTTTTTACATATGTGCAGCAGTGCACTGCAGCCTTAGTTGTATATTTATTATGCATCTGTTTGCACTTCCGCTTCGTACAGTACAGTACAAAGTACAGTACAAAATACAGAATACAGAATACAGCCAAAAGCCTAAACACCAAACACGCATCCACCTTTTATCCCGTTTGTCCTTGTAATAATAGAGGAATAATAATAATAATATGCTTTCACACTTTTGTAGAAATTATACGATAGAACTATAGACTACACATTATTATACATATATCTTGTGTCTTGTGTTTTGTGTCTGCCTGACTAAAGTGAGAATTCTAAGGATAAGCAATGTATAGAAAAAACACATATATTATCTCGTCTTTTCTACTTTTTCTTTTCTCCCCTTTTCTCTTTTTCTTAGATTTTCTGTGTTCATTCCATTTATTTAAGAGCGCTTTTCATCCCACAGTTATTTATGAAAGAAGAAGAAACACAGCAGAAATAGAGTAAAAAGGGAGAGAAAGAAAACTATTGTTCATGCCATTCTCATATTCTCATATTTTCCCATTTTCCCATTTTCATATTTACTCCTCAATGCTCAATGCTCAATCTATGGTGAAACTCAACTCAACTCAATTGAACTGAGAGCGAATACAAATACCTGAATGAAAATACATCCATGTACACTTTCATTCTTACTTTCTGCACTTTCCAGTCACAAGTCACAATTTACTAGGTATTTTCTAGATAGACGCCAGACAGACAAAAACGGCAACATTATTTTTATTTATTTTACCTATTCATTCTGAATTCTGATGCACAAAAAATGGGAAAGAAACACGGAGCACGGAGCACGTGGCGCATGGCAGATGAAGACTATTTTAATTTTGGAAGGTGAGAAATCTGAAATCTGAAATCCGGCCGGAAGTCTGAAACCAAAAATAAAAAAGCAAGAAAGAAACAGTTTCAGTTTCACTGCCGGAGCCAATTCTAATTCAATGAGAATGAATGAGAAAAAGTAGCGCTCACTGAATTTTCACACGCATTATTATCACAAGGCACAAAGCACAAAGTACAGAAAAAGATGGAAATGTGAAAAGGGAAAAGCACAGCTATCTTTTTTCCTCCTCTAGTTTATTTTTGCTCCACAATAAAAACAAACCAAGTTCATCTATAAGAGCAGTAAAAGAGATTTCCAGGTTCAATATCAACATCAATATGAGTATCAACGTCACAGGGATACAGAATACAGAATGGGGAATAGAGGAGGTAGAAAGTAGAAAGGGGTGAGAAGAGGAGAGCTTTCGTGGATGTGTTTATGTTTATGATGCTACTTTTAGTCCAAATAAGGAACGAGGCACGAGAAACGAGGAATGAGAAATAAAGTGTGTATGAACAAAATTTATGCTAGGAATTATGCGTGTAGGTTTTAGGATATGCGCGTATATCAAGGGTTTTTCATCAAATACATGTACAATGTACAATGTAGATTCTAGATACTCTCAGCCGTATTCATTCCATCCTCTTTCTCTGCATTTAAAATACAGTGTGTGTTGTTGGAGGGGATTTTTTGAAGCGTGAAATAAAATTTGTTTATTTTCAATTAGCAACGATCAACTCTCACACACTCACTCACTCACTCACTCCTTCACCCACTCACATGTGCCTCATTTTCCACGTTCCACTCACTAAAATCCAGTATTATACCTTCAATGTTAGTTTAACTGAAGCTCTAGCTTTTCGAACTGATTTTGAATTCTGAATTTTGAATAAACTGCAAGGCATACCCAGAACAGAATAGAACAGAATTTTGACCGATCCTCCGCACGCTGTTTTCAAATTTCCATGTTCACACATCGTAAGATTTAAACAGTAGCTTTATTAATTGAAGCTTGAACGTTGAATTTTGAATGTTGAATTTTGAATATGCATTATGCATTACTTTTAATAAATTATAAATTCAAAATTATGCATCTTCCGCTGCTGATGAGCATGAGAATTTCCAGCTTTATTTTTGTTTCGTGTATGTCGAAAGTCTAAATTAAACTAAAATAAAATGTGATGAAAAGTATTCATGCTTCATATTCTTTTTGAAGCTTCTTTGGCTGTATACTGTATATTGTATTTGTATATTTTTAAGACACAAGAAAATGCAGTAAAATAAATCATCATTCACCATTCACCATCCACAATCTACAACATGATTGCTGAGAGCATACAGCATACATAAATAGAAAATAGAAGATGGAAAAACGTTAAAAATGAAGAATCAAGAATGAAGAAAGAGGATTGAGATGAGACATGCATGTATATTTTAGATATACAAAATACAAAATACGGAATATAGAATACAGAGATGAGGATTAAAATTCAAGTTAAATCAACATGCTCTTTTTATCTACATGTACAATGTACAATGTACGCACTAGTATTTACTAGTATTTGTGCATCTCATACTCAATACTCATGCTCTGAGATAATAATAGAGCATCTCTGCCTCTGACTAAACCCTACATGTGTAAAAGTATCTATGATAACTCCGAGTTTTGTTTAGGGCCAAAGCCAAAGTCAAAGTCAAATCCAAAGCCAATGATGCTGATGAGGTTCAGTGCCTAAGTCGACTGAGTAATCAGTCCTGAAGCAATGAAGATTGAACATTGAACAAGCTTTCAATTTTCAATCCAATGTGTATGAATACATATGTAAAGATTGGGGATTTTCTAGCATTTCATTACTTACTTTGTACTTTGTACGAGATTGGAGCTGGAAGCTGAAAGCTGGAATCTGTAATTCCCATGTTTACGTTTCACTTAAATCCTGACTTTTTTTCATCTACTTGATACGTGATCCTTCATTCAATGCTCAATTCCATGAATTGTAGATTTTAAATAGGAATCAAAATATACTCTTGATATTTAGTGCGTGTGTTTCATATTTAGACTGTAGATTTTAACTCTGGAGTCTAGATTCTGGATACTTGAAATGTATCATGTTTCCACGATTCTCAAGCTTGAGGCTATTGGCCTCAGTTTAATCTGTAGTTTGTAATCAGGAAGCTTTTCCACTAGTTTTTTCTCCAAACCAAACCAAACTAAACTAAATAAATCAGAGCAGGTACAGTTTTAGTACATAATGTTTAATTTGTGTGCATGTTTCTTCATTTAGTATTTATGATATGATGATGATATTTTATCTCGTTTAAAAGCCAAGCTTGTTAACATGGCTAATTAAATTTGTATTTTACTTAATTAATGTCACAGTCAGTCAGCCGTTATACATACATCTAAAATGTACATACAGTAGATTAGAAATCATCCGAGTTCATTAATGTCATCTCATCTCGTCTCGTTTTCATTTCCAATTCATTTCATTTTTCATCAACTCACAATCAAATTTGATTACTCAAGTCTTCTACACGTGTATTTTTTATTTAGCGGTTATACAAGTATTTTTGGATGAAATAAGAAGTATCAAATTTCCACATGATGCAAAATCAAAACCAAAACCAAAGTCAAAATAAATAAAACTGCATGTGGAAAAGAATGACAGGAGTTTGCGTGTTGAATGAAGCATGTAAAATGTAGAATGTGAAATGCCGAATATTGGCTAATTAAAAGTGAAATGAAACGTGGAGGAAAATAACAACAAAAATTTGGACCATTGACAGAGCTTGAAATAGAAACAGAGTTTTGTAAACTTGAATGTCTTTTTTTCAGTATTCAGTATTAAAATGATGTAGTGAAAAAGAGAGGAGGAAAAAGAGAAGAGAAAAAAAGCAGCTGAGCTCACAAAAATTGACGACGAGAGATTTATTAGCTTTAAAATGGATCTCGGTGACAGATGCAGTGACATTGACAATTGACACTGATGTTGATAAACTAATGGTTTTATCATATTGACTATTCGAAAAAGGAAAAAAGACAAGTCAAAATACAAACTTCAAACAACGGATAAAAATATTACTCTCCATTTCACTTAATATTCTTTTGTATTCATCTAATATAATGTGTTATAGAAACATAATATGCGGTACCTATTATGCATTAAGTATTATGTTCACAACATTTGATGTTTTTACCATGCACGAGTTTTGGGTTTTGGGTTTGAAGTTTGAAATTTGAACAGGATTTTGACTTTGACTCGTTTGACAAAATAATCATACTTTGTAATATCAACACTGTACAATATGATAAAGTATAAAATATAAACTGTAAACTGCAAGATAGACAGGAGACAGCACTTCATAAATATGACCTTTTCCCCTCAAATTTTACAAAACATTCTGTCATGTTCAATGTTGAACAAGACGCAAGATGCAGTCAATAATTCTTCATCTTATAGAAAATTTACATTGTACATTTTTTTTATGAATACAGATACTCATAATCTGAATGTACATTGGTTTTTTAAAAAAAAAATCATGTGCCATAAAACACCTGGATTTTTTACATGTTTTCTTCTTTCTTTCTTTGCTCCACTTCAATCTGTACTAAAGAGCTCAACGATAAAATGAAAATCATGCAATGTACAATTTGTACAATAAAAATAAGTAATCTGGTTTTTATGTGCTATGAATGGATTTTATAGGAGAAAATCTGAGAATGAGACGAGATCAAATAACTAGATTCTAAAAGATCCTGGAGCTTGTAACTTGTAACATTGAAAAGAATTGGTAAATCATGGTTTAGATTTTAAATGGTCATCATCACGATCTTTTGATTCCTGATTTGTTAACTCTTGTCTTGTGTATCTTTTTAAGTAGGTTCTCTTTTCTTCTTTTTTTCTGGATCCAGCATCTTTTATCCAGTCAAGTATGAGTCAGGCAATCCAGATTGAGTGATAAACATGACAGATCATAAAAGCTGAATCATCCCTCAAGAATATTTTTCATTCAGGTTGAAGTTTGAACATGACCGAGTCTTTGAGTCTTCAGCCTTAAGCCTCAAGTTTTATGATATTCTGTATTGAGTATTCAGAAAAAAACCATAATCCACATTTATGAACAACATAACAACTTTATTTTCCATATCATCCAGATCCCGGATTATTGTTATTATTATTATTACTTGTTGCTCTTGCAATTAAATATGGTTCTGAATTCTGGATTTTCTAATTTTAATACAACGGTGCTTTCCTAGGAGGGCGAAAAAAAGATAGCAAAATAAACAGTACTCGAAAAAAAATATTATTATTATTATTGTCGTCCAAAATAACAAAAGGAATAAAAGTCAAATAGGGCCTCGAGTTTTTTATTTAGATTTTTACATGTCCCAAGACTTTAAAATTCTATGTAATCGGAAAGGATCATGATTTTTAGCAACGTTATTTAATTCAAGAATTCTCAATGTCCAGGATTCAGTTGAAGATTTAAGATTCAAAGTTGGCTGTTGGCTTTTGTGGCTGTTGGCTATTGACTGTTGATTCCCACAGAGCTTTAAGTGTTTTCTTGAGGTTTGAAAGTGATGTTTGGAGGTTTGTAAAGTGTTGAATTTAAATTACACGTGTGTATCTATCTACCTTTTCCATCTTCCATCTTCATTCCTCCATTCGTATTCGTTTGTTTCCAAGTTCCGTTTGGAGTTTGGAGCTTGGAGCTTTGAGTTTGGAAGTTACGCTTGAGTGGAGTTAAAAAGTGGATATTCGTATTCGTATTCGTATGTGTACTTGTAAATATTCAATGTATCATGTAAAATGTACACTGTACACTGTACATATGTGTACGCTGGTAAATAATGAAAAGTAGGTAAGAAGAAGAAGAAGAGGAAGAATACACAAAGATGAGTAGATAGTAAATAGAAAAGGCAATGCAAGAGCAACCTTGCTCTAGGCAAGTTTAGTCAAGTCCGGATGGAACAGGCAACAAACAGAATGAGAAAAGAGAGAGAGAAAGAGAATGGAAGAGAGTAATAAACGAGGATGAAAATTCTATAACATGACTCCATGTAAATTTATGTCTACTTTGGTTGAGTTGAGCTGAACTGAGAAGAGCTAGAACTGAAACTGAACAAAGGAAATGTACTTGTGTATTGTGTATTGAGCATATGTCTTTTATCTTTTATCTATTATCTATGATCAATATACTACATGTTTATTCTACATGTGTGTATTTACACACAATCTCAAGTCCGTGGTGTTTGAATCTATTTCCTATGTAAACGAATGTTATCATGTGAGGATCTGGAAGTATCGTCAAATCGTAAAATCCTCACAAAGGAATCATCATAATATTACAACTTGTAAGTTGCCGATGTTGATTTCCGAATGCCGAATGGTGAAAATGCCGATGCCATTGCACGATGTATCAAGAATCAAGCATCAAGCATCAAGTGTTAAACTTGTCAAGAAAAGTGAGTAGTAAAAGATTTCTTTGTCTTCTAATTCTCCTCCACATCTTCTTCCACATTCAAGCTTAGAATAAATACTGGCCACAAATCTAATACAAGCTAAATCAAAAGCTGTTGAATTTGAGCTGGAATTATTCTTTCTTTTATTCCACTGTGGAATTTCCACAAGAACCAAAAGACAAGAGACAAGAGACAAGAGATGGAAGCCATAGGAAAATACTGTTATTATTAATACGAAAACGAAACAACAAGCTTCCTTTTCCTCCCCTTTTCCAGTTTCAGTTTCAGTCCCAGTCCTAGTTTCAGCTACTTTTCCATTCAAATCAATTCAACTTCATCTATAAAATTAAATGAGGAAACAAGAAACCAGTTAGAGTGTTGAAATACGGAGTACAAAATATCATGTGAGGAGCAGGAATAGATGGAACAATAATTTCACACTGATCCTCTTCAAACAACTTTAACAATCTATTTCATCTCCATCTCTGTTCAGAAGGATATTCATCCTGCTCAAATCTTCAGCCTAGAGTCTCGAGTTGAGATGAGCCATAACACCTTCTCATTTAATAAGAAGACACAGGAAATAAGAACCTATAAATAAATACACTATGTAAATTGTAAATTACACACGCAATATTTTCATGTTTTTATTGCCTATCTACTATATACTGTATAAAGTACACTGGAGTTTGAAAGTGAAACCAGGCTCTTTGTTTTTCACTAAAGGATTCATATGTATGTATTATGTATGCACGTAAGCTATAGCTTTTTTCATCCAGGTTCTTGTTCTTGCTCTTGTTTTAGGCTTGAGATTTTGTATCGGATGATTTTCCATTCTCCATTCTCCAATCTCAATCTCAGCTTCAGCTTCAGCTCTAGAGTCAGAGTCAGAGTCAGAGTTTCAATTTCAGTTTCAGGTTCAGTCTTAATGATGAGGCCTTGAGCCTTGAGCCTTGTGAGGATTATTTACGATGTCGTATTCCCATCCACACACATTTCATCAGCAAGGTTTCTTTGATGAACCTTTTCTCTTACACAGGATTCAATTTTATACATGTACAACTTTAAACTCTACAGTCTACAGTCTACAGTCTATCTTTTAACACAAGACACAAGGGAACAAAACTTTATATCCAAGTTCCGCTCAGTACCTCGTGCACTGTGCACTGAAGCATCTTCTTATTTTTCTTCTTCTTCTTCTTCTTCTTCTTTCCACTTGTTTCATCATGTAACTACACAGAACAAATGAATCAGTATATCAGTACATGAGTTAGTCTGCCGATGAGGAAAATTCTCTACCTTTCTACATATACCGAGAAAAGCTATATAATATCGTACATGTAAAATACAATCTTGCATGTGGAATCTACAAAATACGATTTTATCATGTCAGACGAGTAACGAGTAACAAGTGTACAAGTGTAGAGGGCAAGGTCATTCAATCCTCATTCTCCTTATTTTTTCAACCTCCAGCCTCAAACTAGATACTAGACAGTAGAAACAAGTGGAATACAGACCCAGTTTTAAAATCCCTTACAAAATACAAACTACAAACTACGAAGTACGAGCTAAGAGCTACGAGGTTTTTTTATACACGGCAGATTTTTTTTTTTCCACAAATCTTTTTCTTTTTTTGTGAAACTTTTAACTTTTAACCTGTGAAAATAAAATTATTTCACTCAAGTCCGCTCAGCTTAGCCAAAGTCAAAATCAGAATCAGCTCTAACGTCAGCTTGAATGAGCGTTTTCCTTTTGGCTCTTCATATTATATTAAGTAAAAGGGAGGCCTACATTTTTGAATGTGGAGCCTGGAATGAAAATGAAAATGAAAATGAATTGATGTGATGTGATGCGAAGCAGGGGCGGAGAGATGAGAGTAAGTAATTTAATTACGCTGAAATTATGATGGGTCCATAATTACAACCTTCCAACTTACGACGACAGCTAAAACAAGTACCACTACGAACTTCCACTTTCACAACCAACTTGACTATTAACTGTAGAAAAACTTGCTCTCTTGTACGTTGTACGTATGTTTTAAGAATGTCGCTTGCTGACAGAGAAAAGCTTTTCTTCTTCTCTCTCTTTCTTCATAACACAGTCACAAACACACATACTCAGATTTAGAGATGATGAGATGTTTTAGCAAACTTGTGAAAAATACTCATACACTCAAAACTCAAAACACGAGTGGGAAAAGCTTTTTATAAGAGATTCCAGATTCTGGATTCCAGATTCTAGATTTGTGATCAACTTTTTCACTTTGACTTTTAATCCGCTCTGTTTGGCTTTTGTGGGAAGAATTAACTTTTTCGACAAGAACAAGAACGAAGACAAAAGTACCAGCACCAGCTCAAGTCCAATTAACAAGGAACAAGGAACAGCCCTCTAAAATACCGAAACCAATGTATGTACTTAAGAGCACTTGCACTTGCAGATGATTTCCACTTTGCACAACGCTGGAGTGAGGATCGGCTTTGAGTTTTGAGTTTGTTAGTTGTTAGAGGAATCGAAACCTGAACTTGTTCCAGAGTTTTATCTAATCTAGACAGATCAGCATATATGTTGTACATTGTACATAGCTCCTGTGTTTTGTACCATGCAATGTATAATATGTTGTACATTGTACATTGTACATGTATAAGCCTGGAATTTACTGAGGCTGATGATGGAAAGTGCAAATGCAACTTCATTTCCTCCGTTTCGCTACTCTCATTATTACATTCCGGAACAGGTTCCACAATCCATCCCTCAACTAACCAAAAAACCTAAATTAACTTCCCACTTTTCCCTTTCTCATTTCTCATTTCTCAATGAAGATGAGGATGAATTGATAAGGATGTCGACAGAATTTGTATAATGATGTTATTTACTCAGTTGTAAATAGTAAAAAGTGCGGCTGTACATTTATTCATTAAAAGTTCATAATTGCATAATTTCAAAATCATGAAAGTTTCATAATGTGCTAAAAATCTTGATCAAGTTGCTTGTACCTTTTTAAATTTAATAATATTATGGCAGAATACATTGATGAGCATAATATTTTTGCAAGACTTTTTGCACATGGGACAAAAGTGAATTTAGGTAACAATTTTGAGCAAGTTTTTAAACAATTTACAAGAAATTGAGTGGATTTTTTTGGGAATTGTAAACGATGGTATTTCTGCAGATAAGAAATTTAGTGTGAAGCAGAATGGAAAAGATGGAAAAAAGAAGGAAGATGGTGAATCTTGAATTAGATTCTAAATTCAAGATCTATTGTTAAAATACACTTTGGTTTGGTTTGGTTTGGTATGATTCTTAAAAAAGGGGGTTGACGAAAGAGTGCGTTTGTAGAGGTAGTTTACGATTCGATGGCCATGCAATGGATTTTTTCCGTGGAGATTCCAAGTGTAAATATACGTCAGGGTTCCTTTTCTATTTGTATGCACAATGTACATTGTACGATCTATACGTATTGCGCATTGTACACGGTGGATTTTTCTTTTCTATTGGTTTTTTGGTGACATATTCTTTTCTTCTCCATTCTCCATTCTCCAGTACTTTGTACCTTGTTCGTCTTTCTTAGTTCGTTGTTCGTCGTCCCCCTCTCTTTCATTCACAGAGCTGTCGTCGTCTTCGTCCTCTTTCCTCTTCCCGAGAGAGATGCAAGGTGAAGGCTGAGAAAGTTTCCTTTTGTCTTCTTCAAGTAAATACAGATACTCATACTGATATTGTACGGTATGTGGTAAGAAAAAGCAGGAGAGCGAATCACATTTGTCATTTGTGGTCTGGTCTGGTCAAACTTTACTCTAAAACTCTTAAATTTTCCATGAGCATGATATATTATTCATTTCCTGTAGTTTTTTCCCACTCATTCCATTCACCACTCACCACTCACGGTGAAATAAAATTATTATATAATATTTTTTATGAAAAAATGAGGAATTTATTCTACACGGATTAAATACGCAGTATTTTAAATATAATATTGAATATTTTTAAATATTTAGGATTTTGACATTTTAGATAAATAAGTTGAAAAGGTTCAACTTAATTTTTAATGCACAAAATATGACTGGCTTTGCTTCTGGTGAAAAATTCCCATGAAACAAAAGAAAATTAAGGAAAACAGTTTATTCATCTGCCTGCTGGATTTTTCCACAACTTTATTTTATTTTATTCTCTTTTGTTCAACGACCAACTCGAGTTTCTTCTATTTACTCACCACGACGTGAATTCTGAGGATTTCTGATCTCTTTACACATGAAACAAAAAAGATGTAATATAAAAGTTACATTTATTCCCAATGTATTCTGTTTGTGAAGGAGATGCGTGAAATAATATCGTGTGTAATGCGTGACAGTGATAGAAATTCAGACAAGTTTGGATTCTGAGATTTGGATTCTTCCAAGATTCGGATTCGGATTTGTACAGAGTACAGACAAATTTGTAGGTACAAGTTAATAAAGAGGGAGGTTGATTCACATCTGCACATCGGACAAAAAGTATTGAGCATTGTGTCTTGAGCATTGATAACAGTGAATGCTATTCCTGATTCTTGCTTCTTGATTCCTGATGCGGATGATATTGGCTCTCTTCCGGTTCTTCCTGTGACTTGGAGTCTAACTCCAGCTCTAAGTTGGATTCGTATTTGTATTCGGATTGGGATTGGAAATCGGGCAGAATTCATTCATTGCACGAGTTGCACGAAGAGGATTATGCCCCAGTCAGACGTGAGCAGAATTCCTTTTCAAACTCAGAGTCACAATCACAGTTTCAGCACCATGTCAATGTGCGAAACATCCTCAATCCTCGATCCTCAATTCTCAATCCACAGAGGGTACAAAGTACAAAGTGTTATGTATACCTGTGTTTGTCATGGCGATTGTGCGTTGTGCGTGTACCTTTTCTCCTTCTTCCATTCTTATATTCTTCTCCGTCTCAGCTCCCGCTTTTCAATGAGCACAAGGGAAACGTATCAACTTGAAGGAAGTGAAGTAAAATCCAAGAGAAAAATGGAGAGTGAAGAAAATAAGGAAAAGATTTCCCAAGTTCCACGTTTCAATTTGTAAGCCGCTCGCCCAACAGAACAGTCCAGAGTCCAGCTCGTCCTTTTAATTTAACAAACCTTTGTAGTCTCAACTTTATACACTTATCGTTACCGGTATCTTACGACTACGACTACGACTTGGGATATCCTTAGAATTGAAAATGGGTGGCAAACACATGATTCCAACAAAATAATATCAAAATATCAGTACAGTAAATCCCTGATAAATTAAATATCATTTTCCCAAATGGCAAATGGTGGCCACCTTTTTTCCTCCTTTTTTAGGAAACAATTTTATTTACTTTGTAACAAAATAAAAGGTAGTCGGTTCACCAGTTTACACCAACCACGTTCAAAATTACTGTTATAAAAACCGCAAAAATTGTTGTTTATAAGTAGAATCCTCAAGACACGCCTTCACATTATCTGATAATAATAATAATAATAATGACAAAGATTGTACTCAATCTTTCGATCTCTCGATTTCGGTATTGAATGCATGTATTGAAAATTGTGGGAGAACACGAACAAATTAAGTGGATGTGGTGCGGTGTGTGGTTCTAGTTATTGTTATTGTTGTGAGGATCCTTACTGTTTCTGTTTTTGGTACAGATACAAGTATACGTTTTACTACAATGTGATATAATGATTGACTCGAGACTCGAGATAATATTAATAATAATGGTAATGTTAATGATAAGATTTGTTCCATATCACAGAGAGAAAGAGAGAGACGGTTTGATGATACATTTCATTTGTTGGGTATGGCAGGAAATTATCTATATTCTATATTTTTCTTGTTGCGGGTTTGAGAGATATGAGAACTAGGGAACAAGTGAACAAGTGCGGATGATGGCCGTTGATTTTAAGTGTACAAAAAGATAAAAGATACAAGATACAAAAGTGAATGAAAATAGGACGCTTGTTACGATATATATTT
The DNA here is from genome assembly GCA_019776565.1 of Sminthurinus signatus. Taxonomy (NCBI): domain Eukaryota; kingdom Metazoa; phylum Arthropoda; class Collembola; order Symphypleona; family Katiannidae; genus Sminthurinus; species Sminthurinus signatus. The sequence continues at coordinate 18,343 of JABASP010000476.1, forward strand.
GGAAGAAATCGAGCACTGAGCATTGGGTATTGAGTATTTTGAGCAACACAGATAGTTTTACTTATACATTGAAGCAGAAAAAGAAGAGGATTTCCCAGAGGATAAAGTCCATATGTGGGAGTTTTTTCCCTTGTTTTCAGATAAGGGGAGAAACAAAGAAACAAAATGAGAGGAAGAAAATGTACCAAAATGTACACAAATTGTACTTGATATAGATGGAGAAAAATAAGTACACTGTACATTGCACATGGTAATCCAGTAATAAATTGTTGGTGGAGCTAAATGAGTATTTGGACCGAAAACCGAGGGTAATCACTATGGTTTTCTCGAGTTCTCGAGTTTGCCCCTAATTTTCAAGTGTATGTTCTACCCTCTAAGTTCTTCACTGTGTAAACTTCATTCTTTACCATTTACAATTTATCTATAGATTTATACGGTACTTGTTTAACATGGAATATTTGACGGCGCCAACGAGTCCCGTGTTTTTCTCTCAACCATCTCCTCGACACTGGATACTGGATACCCACAAACTACAAACTACAACCTACATTTCTTAACGAAGCGTACATACATACACATTTGAATCTTCTGTCTCTAGATTCTAGACCCATCCATTGTATCTTTTATACACAATCCAATCCACAATCCACACACATATTCATATTTATATATACACAACATACAACATACGCACTAAAATATACATAATACACACAGAGAAGAGAGAAGAGAGAACGCAACTTGTGTTGAGTTGGCTACTTTGAGATTTGAAAATGACAGACCCTGAGGTGAAAACCCGATAGATAGATAGATAGATAGATAGATTTTTTTTTGCCTCTTTTCCCTTTTCCTCTTGTACCCTCGAGGCCTTGAACGTACAGTATGTATTATACAGTGTATATTTTATATAGATGCACATATGTATGTGGAGTTGCTACTGCATAAAAAAATGTGTTGTTGTTCCCCTTCTTCTAATTCTAGTTCTGGACCTTCCACATCCATTATACAATCAATATAATAACTAATAACTAAGCCCTGCTATTGAAACACTACTGATATTATGAACTAGGAACTCATGTACAGATACAGATAATATACTTTATACAGTAGGCAGTAGAGCATTTCATGTATTTTTCAACTTGTACTTTTACGTTGTAGATATCTAGTATCTGGAAAAGGTACACGTGATTTTGTGTACGATTTTGATTCCAGCATGTTTATCATTTATCTCTTCTAGATTCTAGATTTTAGACTCTGGATTTTAGATGCTAAGCAGATACACGTTTTCCCTTCATATGTATTAAATATCAAATAAATTATGGAGGGAGAAAAGGGAATTTTAACACCACCACTGAGCATTGAACATTGAGCTCATGAATATCAGTACAGAGTACAGGGTACAGGAAACACAACACAAAACCAAAATCTATATTCAAAAGGTATACCTCGTGAAATTAAAAAACGTAAGCCTAAATCGGACTGTGGCTAAACTAACCCAGAGAAACCGAGAGACAGAAATAAATAAATAAAGAAACCCTTCAACTTCACCTTCAATTTCAATTTATTTGTGTATAAGTAACACGCTCCAAATAAGCATCCAACATTCAACATTTATTTAGTTTTTGTAATATAATATTATTATTATTATTATTGTACAATTTACAAGACAGAAAGAGTATAATATAAATTCAAGTATTTTTCAACACGGCTTGAATTTATCATGGATTCCAAATTCCCGTTCCGTCCCTTTTTCAAAACCATATACACATCTATGATACACATGGAAAAACTCGGGCAATGGAGCAGGTGTAAAATGTAAAAATGTAAAAACGTACGGTACCTATTTACCTATTTACAAGATATTTAGTATTTCTATGAAAAACGTGGTGAAGGGAATATAGTACGAATTTCGAACTCATTTGAAGATTGAATCAGAACTCGCATAAAAATAAAAATCCAAAATCCAAATAAAAGAATGCTCCAGGTTTGAAAATCAAGAGTATTACGGAGTACGGAGTACGGAGTATAAAGAGAGGTTTCCAGTTTACACATGAGCTTGACATGAGACATGAGAACAGCTGCAGAGGTACACACGCGTACCTACTCTTTTCAATTGATGTTCAATGTTGAATGTTGTCATACCTGGTTCCTGGGTTATTTAGTCAAGCCTCTTTACAAATGCAGTGCGTCTATGCTTTTATATTTGTACCTCGTCCCTCGCATTCATTCAATAGGTGAATCATAATCCTGGATCCTGGATGAAAAGAACTCCTCTCCTTCTTTTAATTTGAGCACTCGGTCATTGTCATTGTCAATATAAAATCTACAGAATACAGAATACAGACGGTCATTGTTCAATTCTACATAGATTGCTGAATGCAGACTGCAGACTGTAGACTCCAAACTCCTCATCACCTCAACTCACCTCATGTCACTTTGAATTTGTACATAAGCTGTACGTACTCTAATGGAACATGGAACATGAAGATTTGATTTAAGAGCGTGTTAAATACACGTAATATATTTATTATATACATTGAAGTGGAGATGCAATTGTTGTAGAGTTGTTGTTAATAAGGACCAAGGACGCTGAATGCTTAGAACTTGAGAAACCAGCATACTTTCAGTAAGATAACCATGCACTTGGTTTTATCTCTAGTCAAAAGCTTGTATTTGATATTTGATTACATTAAAGAGATACAGACAATGTACAATGTACAACTAAAACCAGCCAATTGAAGATAAAGGTAAAGATTTTGGCTCTTACTTTGGTTTTGGCTCCTGGACAAGCTGTACTCTAGTCCAATCTAAACGTATTTCAGTGTCTAGTACTAGTAAACGCATGTACATTTAAAGTGTACACAGTACACACGTGTTTCTTTCACTTGAAAGTTAAGGAGTGTGAATTTGTGAGTTTTAAGCTGCTGTGGACTGGATCAAAAATCAAAGTGAAATGTGAAGCACGTAAACTTATACATAAGTCATACAAGTTTTCAAATATTCCAGCTCCAACCTCCAACTTTCATTTAGTTGTTTATTTGTTTAGCTGCCGAGTTTTGAACTGTGAAGCTCGTGAATCAGAATCCAGAATGCTTTATGTCTTATAACATTTATAACGATAGATATAACCATAAATGCACATTGTACATTGTACATGGCACATTCTCCATTTATTATTACTCACATGGTCAGAGTAATTTGTAATCATGTCTGACACAAGATAAAAATATATGTAGGCTTTCCCTTTCTCTCGTTCTTCTGTCTTTCATGTGGAGAGGATTTATGATTTAATGACCAAACGAAAACTAAAATGAAGCCTATATAAAATACATACGTTTACAGTGCACTGTGCATCTACTTTATACTTTATGCATGTACTCTCCATTTGTCTCACACTGACTGTGAATCCCGCATCAAGTATCGACAACTATATTTATTATCTGGCATTTCTGTTTGATTCTTTGTGGAGGAGTTAATTATTATTTCACTTCATCATTCTTCTACTATTTCGTACTGCGTGTTTTATATTATATACTGTATTTAGATGGAGTTTTGAACTTTGGTGTTGGGAATTCAATTGGAATTAGAACTAGAATCCAAATTCCAATACAATACCAAATTTAATAAAGAGTTGAGGAAAAAGTAAAGGATCAAACATCAAAATCGACATCAAAATGCTGCTCGAAAATGAATATATAAGCTTTAGTTTACTTTGGAATTTAATTGGCTCTGAGCATACAAATATACTTACTGCTTAAAATTCCCTGCGAGTCCAGTATGTACTTCATTATGAGAATTCTTAATGCTCGATGTTCAATATTGTAAATGCGGATAGGGAATTGTGAATTATATGATTTGTTTTGTCTTGGGTGCAAAAAACTGTGATTTCTACCAAGAAAATTGGTAAAAGAAAAGAGAAAGGATTGCATGCTTAAGATCATTACCATTACGAGATTTTATACTCGAGACTCGGGAAACTCCACTCGATGAATCGACGAAAGAAATTTAGTTCATCCAATTTGATCTATAATAATATTGAATAGAAACGAGTAGAGCTTCCAGTGATTTGTACTAAAAGTAAAAGAAATCAGATGAGGAAAATAGAATATCTCTTGTTGTATGTATTTTTATTGCATTGTGTTGTATTGTGTCGTATTTTATTGTGTAGTAGAATTTTGCACAAAAGAGGGATTATGACTTTAACTTTCCTTTGTATCACTTTCTACACAGCTGCAGTTACATTTTCCAGCTTTGCGTATAAAAATAAAATGGGAGCATAAATCTAAATCCCCAGATTCTAGATTCTAGTAGAAAAGAGAACGTTAACATGATTGTTGAAAAGATGAGCATAAAACTTTTGTACAAAATCTCCTCAAACTTGTTTACTCCGTTCAAACTGTGTTTATTTCCGGATTGTCAAGAGAAAGCCCAAACAAGAAAAACAACAACAACAAGATGAAAAACATGGACCACATATCTGTTGTCTGTTCAACTGTTCAATAAGATCATCCTCACTTTTACGTTTTCCTTTAAATTTCCTGGAGTCTGGAGTCTGAAGTCTGAAGATCTTGAGACAGAGTCAAAATCAGAGTCAAAGGCAGTGATAGGACCTGCCTCTTCCGCTTTCCTTTCCCCTTCCCGGATTCTTCATCAGATAATAATAATAATAACATGGAGGACTTTTTATTTTCTACTACTTTATTGGCTCCCTCCTGTCTGAGTCTTTCATCAAAATACTCCACTCCACTAAAGTCTTTTTCCTGTTTCATCATCTTCTCTGGTTCTGACTCCGGCTCCGGATTCTTCGGAGAGTTGCAGTTTTACTTATTTTACTTTCATCTCCTCAGTCATTGCCCACTGCTCATCCAACTCTAGATTCTGAATCTGGATCTGGATCAAAATCGACGGATGTAGATTTCATCTGGGGATCTTTTTAGCCGTATAAAATCCTCAATGCTCGATACAGATTGCATATTACATATTACGGAAGAAAAAGTAAATCCGGAAAAGGGGATACAGTTTTACTCGACTGCTGCATGAAGCCTGCTGGGTGGGCTTCCTGGAGTTTGGAGTTTGACTGGAATCGGGAATGGACTTGAAGTTTGGGAGTTTTGACAAAAGAATAACACTGGAACTGTTGAAAGTAGAGTGGCATTATTCCGCTTGTCTTCCATCTCCGTTTGACATTTCGCCCTATTTAAACTCAGGCTCAACTCAACTCAACTCAGTACAACGCTCAACATTCAGCATTCAGCATTCAAAGTGAACACTTTTCCATTGTTCCGTTCTCTTCCGAGTCGTGATTAGACTATACTCTAGATTCTATATTCTTCATTCTAGATTCTCCATCATGTTTCGCTTCAAATGAATTGCCCTTTTCAAAAAGTCAATCAAAATCCGAGTCCTAAATACAATCCAATCCAATTCCGGTTCCAATCCTTTGACTTGTCTCGACTACAATGGAATTGGGTTGTCCAATAAAAAGGAAAATTGCAATAAGAGGGTTGGAATTCCAATCCGAATCCCGATTGGAATTGGAAATGGAAATGGAAATGGAAATAAACGTTGCGCCAATTGATTGCCAATTGAGTTGAAAGTTGAAATTTTTATTGAGAGATTCTGGAACACTTTTGAATTACAGTTTGATGAAGAATTGCAGTAAAATAGATACTTTAAAGAGAAGTGAAGTGGGTCAACGAAAACGGAAATGGAATTTTTTCAATAGTTTTTCTCTAGATTTGTTCCGGAATCTACAAGTCGAATGACGAAAAAAGAACCTCATAAAAATCCACAACCTTTTCTGCAATTTGATTAAACAAAATAGGAATTTTACTTGAATTAAAAGTTTAATCATGCAATTAATTTTACGAAAACATCCTGCAGAACAAATGCTTTGTTTTTTCCAGTTTCCAGTTTCTAGTTTTAGTTGACATTGAAAATCTGTGTCGAGTTTGTTTTGTTTTTTAATTGTTTGTCTAATAAAATGGAGGTATTTGTTTTTGAATAAATGTTCTTTTATTTTTTACTCACACGAGTGCACCAACAAAAACAAAAAAACACAATAACAAATAATAACAACTCTTTTATAAGTTTTAAGTTGGCGTCTGTAAAGTTTTACATTACATTATTTGCGAGCTGAGAATTTACAGTGAAAGTTTTGACCTGTGAAAATCCTGTTGTTGGTTGTTTGGAGTTTGGAGTTTGGAGAAAGGGAAGATGAACGAGGAAAGAAGCATATAAACTTTAGAGTACACATTACACATAACACATAAGTTACAGTGTATAATGTATGCACAAGAAATACGAGTACGGGGAATGAGCGAGTTAGTTGCTATAATGAATCCCGAGAGAGTGAGAACATGAAAATTTATGACTAGTTTTATTCGTCTTAGCAAAAGAGAGGAGAAAGTAAAGTTTCAACAAGATTAAACTACCGCTCACCCCTCCACATCTTGGCAATGCATAATAAATTGCAACAAACCTCTCTCTCTCTTTCTGCTTTGGTTCTGGTTTTGGTTTGGTTTTGACTTTGGCTGAGGTTTCACTTTCCTCCTCTTGCACTTTATTTATATGCACAATATAAATTTATATGTACACTGTACTTTGTACATTGAAAATGTTTCAGTGTAATTTGATACATGGAAAATTTACTGTGAAAATGATAATGTTGAGATTGTGTAAATTATACGGCCCAAATCACTATTAGTAAAATACAAACGTGTCTATTAGTATCCTGAATATTCCATGTACCTTGTTCCTCCTCTTCTTCCAGCTTCCAACTTTTCTCTTTTCTCTTCCTCCTCAAAAGTTTGATGACGGGGGACGAGGAACACTAGAGTTTGAAAACTAACACTAACGATCTACAAGTAGTAGTAAACTTTGAATTCGACAAGCATGTATTATTATTATTATTATTAGTATTATTATTATTATACATACATGTAAAATATTATGTTCTCCATCTGGAGAATCTCAAGGGTTTAAGTTTAAAGCTCATTCTGGAGCTGGAACTGAAACTGAAACTGGAGGGTGAGAACAAGAAAAATAATATGTTCTGAGTTAACAAGTAAAAATCCTTGGGAAATTCATGGGCAAAATACATGTGCAATGTGCATTATTACAATACTTAATAATTAAAAACTCCTCGAGTTACTTGATTTAAGTAAAATGTCATCCTACATTAAATCCTACTGATTTTGAATTTATCTTGAACTTTTATTTAGTCTTATCAAATCTAAAACGTTTTGATCTTCATCTCAAAAATTAGGATTTTTAATTCCCAGTGCTGAAACAATAAAAAATGCAAGTAGTTGACTCACCCTGACTTGACTTATGTTTTATGCTTCACTCATCTTCAATATGTAAAGCAGTTGCTCGGCTCGCTTGTCTTACAGATATTCCTCTCTAATTCTTGTATAAGTATATTCACATATGTATATTTATGCTGAGTTTGTACAAGATATAAGAGATATAAGAGGATGCGTAAAATGTAAAATTATGTACATGAGATATTTTACGATCTGTCTGACAAGAGCAATATAAGTGGCGTCATTTTAACCGACCAAGCTCAAGCTCAAGTACAGAAAATGAAACAGAGAGACAAACCAAGGACCACGAGAAAGAGAAACCCGAAGTAGCAGTAAATTCTACAACACACAGTTGAATTGCCTCTCAACTAAATATCCTCTACAGTCTACGCATTCTACATGAATATATTCACTTTATGCATTATGTATTATATGTGCTTGTTGTAGCCAGAAATGTGCATATGTGGTTTTACTACTGTGGGATTGTGAGTCATAATATGTTTAACGATGAAGATGAGAGGGTGCAATACTACACTCCACAATCCACACTCTGTACAGATATCGACCAACGCATTGCAGTACACTGCAACTGTAATGGGACTCGGAATGGGAATGGGAATAGAAATAGAAATGAAATGAGAATGGGAACTGAAACTGAAACACTCTAAATTTGGTGGTTAGTATAGAGAACTACAAACTACAAACTAGAAAATAGAACGGAGAAAGATCAGTAAGTTGCAATGCACATTACGCTTCTCCTTCGTTTATGACTCTACTTTTACACTTCCCCAGCCAAATGAGATGGCCAAAGATACTCTCTTTCTGTGCTGGATTTCTCCTGTATTTCTGTATTTTTACACTGATATTTTTAAGAGAGCCCAAAAATCCAAACACACACTGGAAAGTTTCGTGTGTACGCGGTACGAGGTACGAGGTTTGAGGTCGAGAGTTGAGGAGATGTATTCAGTGTAGACTGTAGAACGCATAATGTGTAATGTGTAACGTGTAACGTGTAACGTGTAATGTGTGTAGTAAATACAAAGATGGTTGTACTTTGTACTTTGTACTTGCTTTTATGTAGAACCGGAATGTTGTCCATTTTGTCTCTACGCCACATTTCACACCACATTTATGCACTCGCTACATCTTTATAGATGTTTAGATGCTTAGATGTTTGGTTTTGGATAGTGGATTGTCGTAGTATTGTCGTAGTTTTGCCTGCATCACGTTTCTCTCCTCGTTTTATATGGTTGTATTTGTATTTGTAGTTCCAGTTCCAGTTCCAGTTCCAGCATAAACTTTATGCGCAAAGGGCAAAGGGAAACTGCTCATTCAACCATAATCATTACTTCCACGAGGAAACTAAGAACCAGAACAAGGGGAAACTACAATGACAACGACAATGACAATGACAATAACAATGGTTGAGCAATGTAACGACAATGAGAAGAAGAAGGAACACACAAAGTACAAAGTACAAAGTACAAGGAAAACACTAGTTTGTGCAATTAATTCTGTCTAATTGTCGCCCTCCATCTACAATCCACATGCTTGTTTGTCTCCACCGTTTAGCCATCCGAATAAATTAAATCCTCATAAGAATCCTCATACGAATAGGAAAACGAATACGAATAGACTTCAACTATCTATTCAAAGTTATCACCATTTGAACTTTTAACAGAAATGTTTTTACGTTTTACATTTTACATTGTAGATTGCAGATTGTAGAAACCGCTTTGAAAATTCCTCCAATAATTCTACAGTAAAAACATGAGTATGGGAAACTTTGCACTTACAAATCGCCCTGATAATTGATAATCCTCGGTGAAACAAAAGCTATGTGTTATATTTTATGTGGACGTGTCCCGTGTCCGTCTAATGAACTAAATATGTGGTGAATATTGAAATACTTAAATTTGATCAAAGTTGATACACATTCAGATTACTAATGAATTCAATTAGTTTAATTCACAGTTGAAGAATGTTTCAAGTTTTAAAGCTTCATATTATAATGATATATCTTCATTTAAATTCTTCAAAATCACAACATTTTCGAGTTTGTTTGCGGGTGGAATCTGTGGGTAAAATTCCCAATGTTGATTTAAAGAATACAAATGCAAGTAAATTGTAAAGGAGAGTAAACTTATAAAATGAAATGTAATGTGAATGGAATCCATCAAAATAATAATAATATTGACTCAAATTAAATACATCTTGAATCTCCAAGGGACTTGAATCTCTAGATTCTAGATTCTAGACTCTAGACTCTAGAGCCCAATTTTAACAAGTGAAGAGTGAGCGACTGAGAGCTCCTTCCACCGTGTTACATCTTTGTATAATTTGGAAAAGAAGTGTGGATGTTGGATGCGTGATGAAGTAGCAACTTCCTCCTCACTCTCAAGCTAACTCTCATTCTGAATTGGGCTCTTAATATGAGTTTACTTTCTCTACAATGTTGAAATGGATCGACTTGAATTGGATTGGCTTGGATTGGATTTAGTACATAAACATTGAACATGTACATTGAACATGTGTGATGTGTGTGAGTGGAACGTGTAGTGGAGGAATAAAAATCTAAAGGATATTGATGCGGTGTGATTTGATGTGATGGGAAAGTGTGCGTGCGTGTAAGGAGTTTGGATTGGGCTTTGGATTGGAATTGGAGTTGGAGTTGGGATTTCACTTGTACTTTGTACACTGTTTGTATGAGCGTGTGAATTCTCTCTTTTCATTACTTGGAATACTTGGAATAAATGCTTGAAAACTATCCAACCGGAATAAATTCACTGGACTCGACTGAACCGACGGTGCTGGAGAGAAAGTAAAAGTAAACGTAAAAGAAAAACTGAAAGTGAAAGTAAGGGCTTAAATTGAGATTCTTGTACATTTGAACATACAAAAGAAAGAAAGGAAAAGAAAGTCATGGTTATGGACAATGGACAATGGACAATGCAAACACTGCCATTGGGATTCTCTTTTATCCATCCGCATCCACATCCACATCAACATCGGCATTGGAACAAACAAAAAGTATCCAAAAACTTGAGTTTGCTCATTCACAACTCACACCTTGGAAAAGTGCACACTCGTACTCGACTTTCACCAATACTTGGGATGATTTTCTCCACGCTAAAATATGTACATAATAAACTAGCGGCTGGACAATAGATTCTTTTTCTCCCGTTTTTCTTTTCTATTTATAAAAAGCTAGAAAACTCGGAGAAAGTGCGAGCAAAAAGACGGAATACTGAATATCAAAGAACCAAAGTATCTACCTCCCGCGTCCCGCATCCCCATTTGAAACAAGTCACAGGACTTTTGTCTGTCTTCTTGTTTGTTTGTTTGTTCCTTTTCCTTTATTGACTCCTCTTTTCTACACCTTTCTTGACTTTGTTTGAAGAAAGTAGAAAAAAAAGCTATTGAAATTAAAATTTTTCAAGTTTCACGTCCTCACGTCTTGGTGTCGTCCTTTTGTCAACTTGACACTCGACACTCGACACTCAACACTCAACACACATGATTTTTACGCACTTCTCACTTTTCCGTTTGCTGTCCAACTAGAAACTCAAAATGTCAAATAAAGCTCAAAGAGAAAAGAGAGAGAAAAAATGTGGTGGTTTCTAATTTCAAATGAAAATGAAAATGAGACTTAAAGTATTCTTTTACTTTTTAAATTCCGAATCAAATTCCTTGGGATTTGAAATTAAATCTCATCAAATCCAATCTAATCCAATCCAATCCAAACTTTGATTTTAATCTGATGGCTCGTGCTAGAAAATACTATATTCGGAAATTCTGAAGGTTATTGGATGAAGGCAAGAGTTGAGTTGACGAGAGTAAATCAAAAGTCAAAAGTCCCAAGTCCAAAGATTGACAAAGTTGAAGTGTAAATTATACGGGAAAGGGAGAAGGGCCTCAAGGAAAGAAAACAAGAGGAAACGAAAGAAGATGGTGGTGAAAATAAGAAGGTGATTGTATTTTAAAATGTAGGAGCAGGCTGAAACTCTTCAATGCTCAATGTTCAACGTTCAACGTTCAAGGTTCAAGTTGAAAGGAAAGATCTGTCAGGGCTTGAAGATTAAACTTGAACTTAAACTTAAACATGCTGGTTCTCACTTTCACTTTCCTCCCGTAAAACTCCTTTACTTTACTTTCTCCATATGAGTACAAAGAAGTTTCAAGTGTCAAGTCAAAGTCAAAGTCAAATATATGTAAGATGTAAGATGTAAGAAGTATGCCTGTAGTTTCACAAGCTTCAACTTCAACTTGACTTTGACTTAAAGAAGAAGACAGGGGCAAATGGTACACTTTTACGTTGACTTTTACCTATTTTACATATTGAGACCAAGAGCCGAAGCACGAGCTGAATATCACAGCACAGCCGGTCTCACATTTATTCAAAGGACTACACCAGAGTAAAAAGAGACCGGAAACTTTTCCAAGGAGCACATTGAAAGTCAATTTCAGTGAAAGTGGAGAAAACTCGAGACTCGAGACCGAGAGAATGAAAGAAATGAAAGGAGCCTTGTGAATCAACCTGTGGACTTTGGACTGACTTAACATAAACCAATCGCTATTCACTATTCACTATTCACCATATATATTGAAAGCTCACGTATATTTTACGCTGTACATTGTACATATGTTGGTTTTCTTCTGGGTTTGGTTTTGTCCTACTTTGTCCTCCTCTGAATTTGTATGACTTTCACGCCTTTTCACTCTCCACCCTTTGATTTCACACTCTCTTTCCTCCATTTCATTTCCTTTTATTTCCAGCTCAAGTACTTTTATACACCACCATCATCATCATCATTATCATCATACAAAGTATAAATATCAGGATAATATGTAAAAGTTTAGCATGTTTAGAATTTAGAATGTGGAGTAAAACTCCACCGGTTGCCTGTTCTGTCAGTCAACTGTCTTTGTCCTGTTTGAATCCATTCAAAACTTTGAAACTGAAATTGAACTGGATACTAAACTGTACACTGTACAATGTAGAAATGAGACACCTTCAAATCACAGATTATCATGATTATGAAAAGAAGAGTGGAGAGAAAGTATCAAACCTGTTTCAAATCGAATCAAATCCCGGTGTAAAGACTTTCTCATTTTATTATAGTCCAAGTTGTATCGAGTATCGAGTCTCGATTACAAATTTCACTACTGCGATGCATTCAGAATTTAAAACTAGTTTGACATTCCCGTGACAGCACCATTCAACTCAATTCAATTCAATTCGATATTCGATATTTCATTCAACTCCTTCTCATTCATTTCATTCAAACAGGATACAAAGTATAAAATAGGCGCTTTTTCAGCTATTTAAGTTTTATACCTGTCAACTTCTTTTTAATCTCATTTGTACGTTGGCTAATTCAATACTTGACACGGGACAGGGTTGAATTTGGAATGAGACAACTTTCTTTTCAATGAAATGGGCGCCAGAAAAATTTAACCAAAAAAATACTCACTCTTTGTACATATTTTTGTACGAGTAACGAATAATTATCATGATTAACCCTTGATGTTTGATATTGGCTAAAAATACTAATTTTGATTCTCATTCTTTTGTTTTTCATGTACATTCAATTGGATCCGTTTTCTTGTTTTGCTGCTGATTTTGGAAACTTTCTTTGGTTTGGTTCATCTTTTTTTGGGATTGACAACAAAAAACAGGTACGTGTAAAAATTCTTTATATTTTTTATAACTTGTAAGTTTAAAAAGGTATCTACTTTTAGTTTCTTTTAGCCTTGCATTAAAATACAAAGTTGGTGTTTTCATTCCTATTGTCATGAATATCACTGCATCTAACTTGTATAAAATCCGTATCCGGCGGCGTCATGCAGATTGTACAGAAAATTCAATAATATGCAACAAATTTGAATTTGAATTTTTCAATATGATAAAACGGTTTCTTGTCTACGTGTTTAAATGTAGTTTTTCCATATATAAGAAGCAAAAGCTCTGTTCTTTGTATCTGTATGAATTTTGTATTTTGTATAATGTATAATGCAGTGCTTTTCTACAGGATAAAAAATATGAGTGTGAATTTATAACAGAGCTTATATAATGAAATGAAATAGCATGTTCATTTTGTTCATGTTAATGTTGAAGCAGGAATTCCGTCTCACACATGCTGAGCCGAGAAGGACAATTTCCGCCATAATGATAATTCATGAGGGTTCAAGTGTTGAAAATGAGCAAAGTTCTTCTTCTTCTTCTTCTTCTTCTTGGCGCAGTCACACTTTCTTCGAGTTTGTACTTTGTACAATGTACACTCTGTTCTATTCTCTTTACATGCTTTAATATTTGCCATATTTAGAGGAAGGAGTTTCCGTTTTCCGTTCTCTCCTGGATTTTGTACTCCTTTGTCTCTTTTACATGTCTCAAATTTTCAAAATGGTTGTACATCTTTTGAGAAATTTGCAAGTCTGGAGACTGGAGTCTCAAGTTAAACTCTCAAATGTATTTCTCCTTTAAACTTTTCCTCCTTCCCCAAGAAGAACAAGAAGAAGAAGAGGTCCATTAAGGTAAATTATTACAAAGAAGAGCGTAACCTTTGTACCGTACACCGTACACCGTACATTTTACACGTAGAATCTAGACTACTGCTATAATTTGAGCCTGCTTGGATTTGGATTTAGACTTTAGTGCACAGGTCCAAGTTCTTTCTAGTTTTAATGCTGTACAATTTACACATGTATCCTTAACTTTGTAAAATGGAATCCTGTAATTTGATAATAAAATTTATTGTACAGATACTTTGTACAAAGAACTTGTAAACTGTAGCTTGTTCAGGATCTAAAAAGTATTATACAAACAGTTAACATTCTCTTTTACCTTTTACAAGTAGTCTCCGTATTTTGGTATTTTGGTGTTTCGGTATTTCGGTCACTGGAACCTTAAGAAAGGACAAAGACTACATTTTCTAATAACATCCGCTCAAAAGGAAAACGTACATTGTACATTATGAATTAAACAACTAAGCGTGCAAAAACCAAAAACTCTAGTAATTTAATTATGCAGCGCACAAAGAGTACAAAGGCAAAGGAAAACGGACAAAGGCGTGTGCGTATGTCTTTGAAGAAATGGTGTGTAAATTTTCATGTTCATTATGCAAAGTTGGAATAAGTACCCAAAATCAAGTGTAAATTAACCTGGGTTTTGGGTTCATGTTGGGTAAACTACTACAGACTGCAGTAATTCAAGGAAACTTAATTACACGCAACAAAGTGATACACCAAAAGTAAAGTGGCATCATTTTCAACTTTAACTTTTCCAACACTTTTGTACTCTTCTGCTTTTGTGCTTTTGTAGTGGTTAAACGGAAAGGGAAAAGGGGTGAAGATTGAACGGTGAACAGTGAAGAGTGAGTGGCGGTCAGGAAAAAGGTGAAACGGTGAAACGGTGTGTGAGGTAACAGATGTCCAATGTGTGTACAAATGCTACATAAAGAAAACACAAAGTATTATAGCATACGTCATTCTTAAATAAACTAAAGTAATGATTACAAACAAAATAGGACAATGGATTATAAAATTTCACATGTAGTCTCGACTCTGGAGCAAAGTCACACAGCCACACCGACAGGAAGAAGAAACTTCCAAACTTCCTTCCGCACACAAGACAGTAACAGTTACATCAATTGAAAAACAAGCTTCCTTTTTGTAAACTAAAAGGTGTTCCAGTTAATCCGTACAAAAAATAGAGTAACAATTTTATATACGGGAAGATTGAAATCGAAAGGAAAATTCAAATTACAAGCCTTTTTTATGCAAAAATTGTGAGAAGGGAATAAAACTGTTATATAAAACGACGTCCAATTTCCAAGTGGAATCATCTGCTTCTCTACTGTTTTTGGTTCCGCATGAACCAGCGTTGGCAACTCTTTCAGAAATTGTGGAAGTCTGGAGTATGTATTTTTCAAGCTCCAGACACCAGATTTGTTTGATTTTATCCTCATTCCGAGCAAAATCAAATACCATTTGCATATTTAATTGGAACAATTAGCGATGAATTTTAAAACTAATTTGGAATTTGTCAAATTTTTGCAAAAAAGCACACGCATCAATCGTCAAGTGATAGTCTTTTGTCTTTTGTTGCAATTAGCCAACTTCTGCCTCACAATCTCAAAGATGATGACGACGATGGTAAATGAAAATTTTACATTTATCCCGAATTCCGCATTCCAAATGCATGGCTGGATGCACCATGTATATTTTATTACAGTAAAATTAAATGTTGAATAATTCAAAATTCAGCCTCGCTCTACAAAATCTACAACCTACAATCCAGAATGTAGAATGTAGAATCTAGCTTATAAAGTGAGAAGGCACGAGGAAAAGGTGTTAATTTAAAGAGAACAAAGAGATTATGGAACTGTGACAAGCTGGCTAATTCAAAACTCCAGACTCAAACTCACCGTTTTAATTACAGGTACTGAAAAGTGACAACTGGAAACTGGCTACGGGTAGCTTTTTGCACAGGCGAAACCAGAAACTGGGTCTCTCAAATCATGGAAGATGATAAATTTATATTAAATTTTTGCATCGTGTTACTCTTCATAACTTTACTCATGACTGATGAATGATGCTTTTAAATTGAAATTGAAACTAGAAGTGGAACTGGAACTAATGTAAAATTGGATGCTTGACGAAAATTACCATGTGCAATGTACAATTGGAAATCAGTCGGGCTGTACCTCATAAATGAAATTCCTCATATTTCGTCCATGGTTCCAAATTCCAAGCATTTCATTCATTCATATTTCATTAATGCTCGTTGACTAGAATTGAGTATTGTGGATTGTGGAGTAGGGAGTGGAAAAGGAAGAAGACGAGGGGAGGAAACCTCATTTCCTCCTCCTTCTTCCCTTACTCATAGCTCATAGCTCATAGCTCATAATCAATAATTGGACAGGGTGATTTTCAAAGGCACACTTTTCCAAAAATAGGTTAAAAAAGCTGCAGAGGTGAACGAAAACGAGAACCAGAGCAAAAATGAGAACGAGGGTGACGAACAGTATCACAGGAGAATGGAAATGAAACTGAAACTGAAAATAGTTGAGCTGTGAAGAGGGGAAAATGGAGAATGGAGAATGAAAAAATGAGGATGTGTTTCCAAGATGTAATAATTAGTATCCGGATCCGGTTGACATGACGCTTCTGTTCTGTTTCCCTGTTTTTCTGTTTGCCTGTGTGTCTGTTTATTTGTTGACGCTTGTACCTTGTTCACTGTACACAGACAACGAAAACTACTGATGACAAAGAAATGGGCGGATGAATGAATGAAGGAACGACTGAACGACTGCGTGAATGAATTTGTATACTTTTTGTACTTTTACTTTTCTGGGTGAAAAAGATGGTGAATGGTGAATGTTGAATTGAGTTGTACGCTCCACACATTTAAATTTACATCCATCTACATCTTCATATCCGTAACCGTATTCATGTTTTTCGGGGAGACGTGAAAAAAGAAGGGAAAATGAAACCAAGTAGATAAATCCTTATACAACGTATCTACAGCTGGTTCTGATTCTGGTTCTGTGTTTTGCTTACATGTGACACTGTGCTGTAATTGTCATTCGCCAGTCAGGCGCCAACAAACGCATCAAAAAGAGCTCAAAGCTCAAAATGGAATTTTGACTATTCAGAAAAAAAGGTTCCAGTAACTTGAACTTGAAGATCCAACCGAGTTCAGATCTAGTTCCAGCTCCAGCTCCAGTTTTACTACTACTCACAACTTACTACTGAGCAAATTTCCTCTTTTCTCCATATGCACACTATTCTCCTTCATTTGTATGGTAGTTTGTACTTTTTAGGTTGTAGGGCACACATTTAGACATTTGGACAGAGTCACAGATGTACTTTTAAATAAAATACGTATGAACATTGTACGTGAAGCTGTCAACAGTGAATGTAATATCTAATGTAATTCCGCCCATCACATGCACAACACTACAGAGTCTACTCTG
This sequence comes from Sminthurinus signatus, assembly GCA_019776565.1. Taxonomy (NCBI): domain Eukaryota; kingdom Metazoa; phylum Arthropoda; class Collembola; order Symphypleona; family Katiannidae; genus Sminthurinus; species Sminthurinus signatus. The sequence continues at coordinate 35,627 of JABASP010000476.1, forward strand.
CTTTGAAACTTGCAACTTGCCAGTTGAAACATTTACATTTACATGTGTTTGTCAATTCCAGCACCTAAATTCAAATGTACAAAAATGTAACTGTCGCTTCCAGTCTACAATGAATATTGTAATCTTTTTCTGTTTCTGTTTCTGTTTTTACCCGGAGTTATCGATTTTAGTAGTTTCATCATCTTTTCATTATTTAGGAAAATTCAAATTCTCTTTCAAAATAATTATTAACAATCAAAGAACTTGTACTTGTTTCATTTTAGTTTATGTAAATTAAATACTTTTTGAAAACTACTACTAGAAAAAATTAAAGATTTTAATTTAAGGCTTTTAGTTTTGGAGGAATCAAAAAAAGGTATTCAAATTTATACTGAAATTGAAATCTCAAATCTCTAGAAAAACGAGGACGGATGTAAAAAGTAAAATGTGTACGGTGGATTTATATTTCATTTTATACACACGCCTGTTTGTGTTTGTGATTGTGATTGTGCTTCTGTTTCTGTTTGAAGAACAAAATAGATTCTTGAGTTTTTTCAGTGCGTCGTATCAAATTATTATATTTGCATCTGTATACAATTTTCAGTATTGAATATACAATATAAAGTATATAGTCTCGTTGTAGTCGTAGTTGTTCATTCTTCTTTCTTTGAGTACAGTCACAGTATTTTTTAAAGTTATAGTAAACACTGTTCACTCTGTAGAGTTCAGGATAAAGCTCACGTGAGTTAGAATACAAAATCAACATTGAAATCTATGATTCGGCTTGATACAGAACATGAAACATGCCATGTGCATTTTATTCAGGATAATCTGATTTGATGTTCTAGTAAAATTCTGTCTCTCTGTCTCTCTGTTTCTGTCTACTCGCAAGTTTGTGTGTGTCTGCTACTGGATAAACTATTTACCCGTTTGATACGTGTGTGCATAATGCAACAGTAGTATAAAGCATAAAGTATAAAATGGAAAGTGGAGAGGCTTCTATGCTACGCACAAATTCAAATACAAATACAAATTCAAATGCAAACTCCAACTCCAGCTCTAACTCAAAGACAAACACAAACAAAAATACAAGTGACAGATATACAATATGCAACTGTATATAAAATAGAATGTACAACGTATAAAGTGCAGTGTGGAATGGACACGGACGACATATGATACGTGATATATAATACAAGTCCCTCTTTTCATTTGACAAACTTTGTACAAAGTACATATGCACAGTATGTTTTATCCTCATCTGAGTTATTCACAACTCCCTTGCTTTGGATTTGAAAGCCCTACACCACAAACGCAACCCTCCGATCCAGTGCAGTGCAGTACAGTGTACAGTGCACAGTGCAAACCAAAAGTCCAAGGGGACTTTCCTCCAATTCCAATTCCAACTCTAAACTTGGACCCTTTTACTTTTACAACTCTGCTCTTTTCTCTTGTCCTCTGCGTGCATATTTTATCTGTTCAACTATGCATTTTGTATCTTTATATCTATATCTGTATTTGTACATTGTACATTATATGTGAACAGATGGCCGAACTGAGTCAAGTTCTATTCTATCTCCTAGTTTTTCATATCTAAATGGCAAACATAATATGGACCTAGAATCTAGAATCTAGAAATCTCGTGATTTTATACCGAGAACCCTTCTATTTTTTGCCGTTTATTCTCTATTCGTATTCGTAGTCGTACCCAAACAAAAACGCAAGTAATCTTAAAGCATCAAGTAAATACTGAATATTACGACTGGGCAAAACTAGATAAATACACAATGCACAATATGCGATACATAGTACAAGTGTGGCAAACTCCGGTCTGGTCAGATCTTTAGCTCATACTGAATTCTGAATCCTGAATTCAACAACCTTTCACCAAAATTATCCTTTTTATGTGTGACACAATACGACACTAAATTAACAAGTTTGTGTTTGTTGAACCTTGTCAATATCTGTAATTGGACTGATATTCCATTTGTCCATTACAAATCATAATAATACTTGTAATTTTGTCTCGTCATGGACGGATTAATACCAATCTGTTGGTCGGTTGTCTGTTGTCGGCTGTCAGTGGGTATCAAAGAAACAAATCTGATACTTTGTTATTTATATTTATATTTTGACCTTTTCATCTCATTTCTCTTTTTTTGTACCCTTTAATTTTTTAGATCAAAAAATACAAAATATCTAGAAACAATTGCGTATCTTTAAACCGAAACAAAGCATGCTGCCAATAGGTTGAATTAAAAAAAACGCGGGAAATTTTGAAAATGATTTCAGGTTCCAAAAAGTTAGATGTTAGATGTTAGATTGATTAGTGATTAGTAATTAGTCATTGCCCTGTTTTTCTCCACACTGTCTAAATGTGTCTAGTATAAATCTGCCTCTGTGCATGTGAATTAGCAATAAAATTAGGACTGTCACTGTCATTTGCGTGCAGATCAGATTGCTAGAAAACTGTACACTGCATAATTAAATGGACGAGAACTTGTCCAGGCCACTCCAGCTAATTCATAACATTATAAATAATGAAAATGATAAGCAACTTGACAAATGGAAAAGAGCTTTGAGCTTTGAGGCTCTGATCTCTGATCTCTGATGTTTGAACAAGAAGAGCTGAGCATAATTCATGAGATGTGCAATGCTCAAACTTTTAATTGTTGTGAAATTTTACTTTGATATCAAAATTTTATCCAAATGTAAAACTCCCGACTCCCAAAAATGAATGAAAAACTCTGAAACAGCAAAAGCGCCAGGCAAAATCATTTGTAGCTGGCGGGTGGAAAAGAGTTATTTGTTATTTGATCCTTCATCCTTCATTCTTCATTCACGAAGGCTAATATTATTCTTGAAATTCATTTCATTCTTAGTCGTACGCGTATATGTGTATTTTCTAGTCAATAGAAACTGGAAAATGCTCTGCATATTTTATTTCTGGATAGTTTTATCAAAGAGTGAACCGAATACCGAATACAGAAAAGTGAAGAGAGAATAGTCAAGAGGAAAAATGCAGTATTATTATTATTGGATGCCAAGTAAATTCATTTCATTTGAAATTTGATCACCATTCCGTTCTATTCCATTCCATTCCTGCCCCTCGTCTCCATTTCTCAATGTGATAAATGAACCGATTTCGTCGAGAGAGAAAATGCGTGTAATGTTCTCATTAATTTTTTTTCTTCTCCTCCGTCCTCTTTCTCTACGTTGGTTCTTTTTCCTTGTACAAATCTCCCTCCGTGTATGTTGTACATTGTAGATAATAACTGAGAGGGACCAACTCTCGTAGATACATGATACAAGAAATACCAATATGTTTCATGGCACATGGAACATGGACGAATCGCTGCATGGTGCTGTATCTTGTATGTACTCTTCACATCTTTGAGAGCTAGCATTCTTTGACTATAATTTATACATACACAAGTTCCATGCTCCATGCTTCATGTACATTGTACAACTGCCCATGCAGACTTTACAGTTTACAGTCTACAATCTACAATTTATTTGTGAGGGTGGGAGGAAAATGATACTAAATTGAGAAACCCACCAGAACATTCAACGTTCCAACTGTTAAATGTAACTACACATTAAACGTTTAAAGAATCTTCCTCTGCTTGTGCATTTCTAACTGTAACTGTAATTTTATCTGTATGTGTGTCTGTATATTGTATATGAAACAGCCGACAAAGAAATGCTATCTTTAAAGTATTCTAAATTCTACACGCCGACGAAACAGAAGTAGAATTAAAATTAGAAAGAAGAGCAAAGGAATGATCTTACACATGTACGGGCATAATAACTGTCCTCATTTTCCAGCTCATTATTTTTCCCATTTAAAATTATGACCATCCACAATCCACATTGACAACAGCAACAGCAACAGAAACGTCGACACTAGTGTTGGCACTGGAACTGATACTGGTACTGGCAAAAGCTTCAGTGAAATCTCAAGTTTCGCTGATAAACAAATAATTGCCTACGATTAAGCAAAATGACACATTCAACAAACGTTTAGGACCTACAACGATATTTTTAACACTTTAAACACATGTAAAACGTTTTAAATACCAGTATCAAATGCTTCAGTTTTTCACCAATTTGTGTGTAAGAAATAAAATTAAATAGTACTATTTTCTTTTCAATAAAGAACGTTGATGCTCTAAAACTAATGAAAATCAGAAGAAAGGGCGGGAAAATAATTATTATAATTAAAAATAACAGGCTTTATGGTGTTGTTTACGATTTACTATTTACGATTTAGACCACATCAAAATATCAGAGTAAAAAGTCCAACTTCGACTTCAAGTCAAAACTCGAAACTATAAAATATTTGATTTAAGTTTGACTTTACTTTTCTGTTTTCATATCGTAACTTTATGTGCACAATAGACTCGTAAATATTAAGTGGGAAATGGGAATATTTGTAACGGTGCAAAAATATGGTGAGTGGTGAGAGGACAGACAACTTTTATTTTGGGAAAAACAGAAACAAAAATAAGTACAGAAACTCTTTTTACTCTGCATATTTTTGATCTTTGTACCTTTGTTCTCTATTCGGAATTCTTAGTTCTGAGTTTTGAGTTTTGAGGAAAATAAAATGGGGAAAAGTACATGTGTGAATTGCGTTGTATTGCCGGTGTCGGTGTGGGTTTGGGTTTGGTTTTAGGTAGGTATTTGACGTGTCATATTCTTATTTTGAGAGCGACCAAAGTGTCCACCGGGAGTTGTAAAATAGTGAAATGACAAGATTTCTTACGATGCAATTTACATAGACTCGCTACAAAAACTGTCTCAAAGGTGATATTCAAACTTTTTTCATTCACACTTCACACATGCACTTTTTTACTGGTTTGTACCATTCTCCGTTCTTCATTCTCCATGTTCTCCAAAAACCAGCTCAAGTTTTTTTCTCCCCCTTCTCAACTTTTTTTTGCTCCTCACCCCTCGATTTTTTCTATAGGTATAAAAACACGAAAACACGAAAACATCAAAACCTCAAAAGTCGTGTAAAAATTTGAAATTGCTCTGACTGTAGAAAAATATAATAAAAATAAAAATAGGAGCAGTTTTCATAGGATATTTTTTGCAAACTCAGGATTATCGGTATTATTTTGTCCATGTCTTGCAAACTTGATAAAGTTTCATAAACTTGTTTCCTTTATTTTTCTCATCTTGTTTCAAGTCGATTTGATGACGTAACGAAACTTTCTGATTCAATCTTATTTTGTTTTTATTTTATTGACACTTGACGATTGAAGATCGAAATTGAATTCAATACCAAGATTAAAAATGAAAAGTCGGGTTTGCTATCTTTTTTGAGTTGTCATGAGCTGTCAAAAGCCTCAAATATCAAATGTAGTTTTAATTCATTCATTTTTACGCGCATGTGTTTTCGTGACGATTGAAAAGGGACATTTATTTTTTTTAATGCTTCTTTTTCGTGTTCTTGCACGTGGAAATGGATGAGTGAGAATTAAATAAATAAAAATAATCATATCTTCAATGCTATGTTTTACTTGGTTAGAATTATTATCATTATTATTATTATGTAAAAGCTGATGTTCAGGATATCTCGTTTGCTTTTCCAATGGAAAAAAGGACTGATGGTGGCCTGTCAACTTTTGACAAATGTGGGGATTGAGAATTGAGAAGAAAGTATCTACATGAGCCAACTTGACTCCATTCATCTAAATACATTGTACATTTTACATGCATTAGAGTCCGTGTACATTGTACATTGTAAAATGAGAGATAGAAGCTTATTAACATTTACAAAGATCCGGGTTTTAATATTATGCACAATCGGCATTCGGCATTCAGCAGTCGGCAATCAGCTCCATGGCAGAAGCAACTAGGAAATGGAAATGAGACGGCGGTGAATAGGAATGAGCTGAAATTGAATGCATCTGCACGATATGTTGACGGTGATCTTCTTGACTCGACTTGACTTGACTTGACGGGGTTTGGTCTGGTTTGGTCTGCTGTAGTTTGGCGTTGGCTTTGGCTCGGAATTTCAAAGTAAGCTTTTGACTTGGGGTTTTTATTTTTGACAAAGATTGAGTGACTAGCTCCATGAAATAACAGGATGAAGGATCTTTATCGAAACACATCCACTCTATTCTATTCTGTGCTGTAGAGTGTAGATTGTATATTGTATGCTTTTGAGCTGTGTATTATTCGAGCAGCAAAAGCCAAACGCCAAAGAGCAATTCCTTGTTTCTCTTGGGCTCTTCTCTATTTTTCAATTTTAATTCTTTATTTTTGTTCATTCATCTTTGTACCATCCACTTGATGGATTTATTACTTCCTCAAGATTCCAGACTTTGATGTAAGATGTGAACAAGAGATACAATAGAAAACCCCTAAGATGAACCACATGAATCGAAGAAAAGAACAATAAAAGTAAACTTGTTTCCGATTGATCAGGACTTCAAGTATTTTGATTCGACTTGCACTTTTAATTTGGTTCAAATTGATTTTAAATGGTATTTTTTCAAACAGAATTGAAATTAGCAATTTTGATTAGATTTGTAACGGAGATGAAACCTAGCGGCTGAAACCTGAATAATCTAGGTAATTAAGCCATGTTTTGATTTCTGATGAAATAATACATGTCGAATTAATATCCGGATCCGGAATTGATCAACTACAAACTACAGACTACAGATATTCTGATCAAATTATCCATCAAACTATCAAATAAATAAATCAGAGCTTCCTTCTTCTATTTTCTGTGTAAAGAGAAGATAAGATATCAAAATTAGGTATCATATTCAAAATCCAAATTTCAAGTTTCGAGCGTATGGAAAGTGTCTGTTTATATTCTGTGTAATGAATGTCGCCGGATTTTCCGATAGTAGATTCTAGATTCTAGATTCTAGTTTGTAGATAGGTTCAAGTGTAAACTGAAGGCGCGAGAAAGATAAATGTTCGTTAGCAGTCAAGAGTTTCCTCGTTCATTTCCACTGCCGAGGATTTAGAATTGAGAACTGCAAGAACTCGAGGATTTTCGATTGGATTGAGAATGGAGAACGGAGAACGGGGGATGAATGGACAGACGGATGGCTGGATGGATGGATGTGAAACTGCTTACGACTTACGACTTGTTTGCTCTGATGCTCGGAATGAGCACGAGGAAATTATAAGCAATAATGAAGTTGAAGATAAACGAGTAGAAGAGATGGAAAGAGGGAAAGAAGAAGAAGCGTGTGCACACTGAAAACTGAACAGAACATTGAACACGGAACATGCTTAAATAAACAGTAGCAAGTGAAGCGCTACATTAATCAAATAACTTGTGTATGAGCTTCCTCTTGTCTTCCTCATCAACCTCGTCGTCCTCGTTTTGTTTTCCCTCGTCTCTCCACTTGTTCTTGGTCTTCTGTGTGCTTTACCAATTTCCCTGTTTTCTATCTATCTGATCCGATTCGGATTTGAAGATGGAAGGCATGATATTTCCTCGCTCCTCGTCTCATTTTCCACGAAGGATTTTGTACCGTGTACTTTTTGTACTGTTGCTGTTGCTTTTGAGTCTTGTGTATTGAGTATTGAGCATTGAGTATTGAGCATTGAGTATTGAGCGTGTTCTTCCTGTATTATAATTTTGCTACTCCTTCCTGTAGTTTACTTTGTATCCAAATACAAATCCAAATTCAACTACGCACGGATACACAGATACACGGATAATTTGGACGTTGCAAAAAAAACAAAACAAACATTACTGCCCTTGCAAAAAAATATCGATTGCCTTTAAAAATGAAATGAGAAAGTAATGACACAAATGTATTTGTAACTAAATCCATTTGCTCCAAAAAAAAACAAAGACAAAGGTTCCTTTGTGGCCAAAGTACAAGTACAATCTACTACCGACAACAGGAAATTGATCCAAGATCCAGGTTAATCTCTCTTTGAACGCAAGACTGCTGAATTTTGACCAAAATACGTATTATTTTCCAGGATTTACCCAGGAAATTGAGTTTTCTCATAAAATATCAATTTATTTCATACTTTATGCTTTATTTATGTTTGCAGTTTGTAGAATGTAGAATCTTCTCAATTTCAAACATTATGTATTATATAAATATAAGAAAAGTGGAGCATGGGAAAAGACAACTGAGGAAACGTTTTGTTTTCATCCTCTGTTTATTTTTCGCACGGGTAAACTCATGAACCTTCAGCCCGGACAACAACCGAATCAAACCAAACGAAACTAAACCAGAGAATTTGAAGAGTCTTTTGTGGAAGTCTTTTCGTACAAATACATACAAATAATAATAATTCTTATTACTATTATAAGTAAAATCAAAAGAGTGAAAATCCCTCTTTTCCCCTCTTTTTGTTTAGCTCCCGGGAAAACTAAAAGAAGCGTTTACATTAAGAATTAATGAGTTCCTCTTCGCCACATCCTCAGGACTAAAATAAACTAAACTTTGTTGGATTTAAATTTTGAATTCAGCTTTTCGTTGTCAAGTGTGTTTTCTGTCCTCTGATTTCCTTTGATTTGACTTTGAATTTGAAGGGGGAGAAGACATATCACTACGTAAACTTTTCAGCTCTATGCTCTCAACTTTTAATAATCATGACCTCATTAGCACTCGACTTTCATTATTATGATTCGGATTTGGATTCCGATTTCGATTTGAGTTTCCGCCTCAACTTTTCCATGATTTGAGCTGTTTTTGTGCGTGTTTTTTCAAGTACAGATATTCACAGACTTCTTTTCTGTTGTCTCGTTCATTTCCTGATTTCCTATGGTTTCTACCTCCTCAAAATTACATACTATACAAGATAATTCTACAACTTTCCAATGCTCAGTGAGACGTAATAAGATGAAGTACAAAGGATGTCTGGAGTCTTGAGTCTAGAGTCTAAAATCTAGAGTCTGAAAAGTACCTACACAGTAGTTTGAATAGATGAAAGAATCAAAATGTCAAACACTGTCAAAAGTCATAATCCATGCAAATATTTCTAATCAAGTTTCTCCAACGATAACTTTCTCGAGGATTCGGATTCGAGGTTTTAGTACAAATATCAAAAGAAGCTTTTATTTCATTTTCATTTTCATTTTTAAACCATCTGTGACTTTTCATGTAAGTAAATGTTTGTGATTTGACAGTCGAGAGTCGACATTGGAAATGTTGTGATTCTTGCCATAAGTTTTTTGCTTCATAAGCGTGTGATGCGTGTAAGAGGGTGCACTTATTATTACTTATTACCCTTTACTCTTTGCTCTAGACTCTAGACTTACCCCGAGTATTGAGTATGCAGTATATGAATCATACAGAGTTCATAGTAGTGTGATTGTAAAAAGGGTGATGTGATTTGATGGGATATTATGTGATGTGGTGGGTTTGATTAAAAGTATAATAAGATGAAAGTTGTAATACTTATACACTCTACAACATGTCGAATGTCGACTGTCAAATCTAGAGTTTTTAAAAGGGTAGGAATAACGACGATGAGGCTGGCGATGGCGATGATTATGACTGCCTCATTTATGATTGTGGTTCGGTGGAGGGTTTCATAAGAAACGAGGAACGACGTTCTAGTCGTCTACATTGTCATCGTCATCAACAGAGTATATCAAAATGAGAATTAGAATGGAAATGCAATCGACTATGACTATGACTCTGACGGAGGACGAAGAGAGGCTCACTCTTTCCTGAGGAAAAACTTGCCTATAGATTATAGATTCACTGCGATAGATATTAAAATTGGACACATATTTTGGTAGTTTGGTAGTTTTGTAGTTTGGCCTTTCCCCTCCGCACTCTTTTCTCGGATAGAAATCCGAGATCCGGAGAAAGAAAGAGAGGAACTAAAACTACATTCTACTTTTTTTGTACATGTGTGCATTTGATCTCGATTCTCGATATTAAGCTCTGATCATTTATTAAAAGTTGTGCGTAAAGGGAATGAACTGAATATAGAATATAGAAAACCAAATGTACTTTGTAAGGCGCATAGAAAATTCAAAGTTGGAAGGAATGTTGAGTAATACATTATAAAGTTGCCCTCACATGTTCAATGTCCGTCCATGTTCCCTCTTTATCTCCCTCCCTCATTCTCTCATTCTCCCATTCGTTTTGTTACTACAGATATTAGCCGATCGCCGATCTCATCTGATCAGATTGAAAAGGCAGGGAAACGGATATGATACGCGTTCATTCATAAAGTTATTACTACAACCCACCCCATTTAAATACAGTATATTCAATAGAACACAACATGCACACTTTTTAAATGGAAGTATTTTTGATCCCTGAAATCTCCCAAATTCGACATTCTACATGTCCTATAATTTTGATTAGAAATGTAGATATCTAAACACGGTGCACGGTACCCCCTTGAAAATATCATAATATTTTGATCTTGAATACTTGTATAATGACTCATATTTCATTCCAAAACATTTCCTTCATTTCTTCAAATTCTTTAGTAATTTTATCTACGTATAGTTGCATTCGTATTTGTTCTTGTATTCAAACATAAAAGGTGTAGTACTTTGATAAAATAGAGAGCTCTAAGAAAACCACCAGTGTCCACTGAACCAATGAATTGGATTAAGACGCAGGAAAGAAAACAGAAAAAAGAGGAAGGAAAAGGTATTGAAAGTAAAAGTATGTAGATGTAGGATGTTTTTACATTCCAGTGGCGGATCCTCATGCTCACATGCTCACATACTCTCACTTATATACTTCTCCACTTGACTTTGACTATGACTTTTACACAGTGTTAAATCTGAGTGATTTTTATCCTGTGAAATTTACGAGAAGCTCATAAATCCTTTACGACATTTTTCTCTCCTGCTTTTACACACACATATGTACGCGCATATGTATGAATGTGTGTTTTTCTCTTGTTTTTCCTCAACGCAAAACTTGAGGAGAAGGAAGAGTACTCGGTACTTGGTACTTGGTGAGTCAACGACAAGGCAAGTAATACAAATACAACTCGACACACCACACGCCACTGCACATTTCTTGTAGTTTACAGTGTACATACCTGTTTTTATAATAAGGTGATACGCACTTTTTATGCGGGGACGTAAAGCCATGATTAGAGTTTTATATTATTCGCATATGTACACAAAACTAAAGTGTGGAGTGGAGTGACTACTCTAGTGCAGAAATGCATTTCCTCCTGCTCGTAAATCTTACCTTGTCAACCGACTTAAGCCACGAGCATGTCATTACTCGGCCGACTCCAAGCTCCAAAGTTTCAAGTTCCTTGTGTACAAATATACACTGTCTCAAGTCTCAAGTCTCGTGCCTCTTGTCTCGTGTTCCGTATTTCATATCTGGAAAAGTTGGTCTAGTAAGAATTTCAATGCACACATTTATGTGTACAGTGTACACAGAATGACAAATGCCAGCATTTCTCATAAACTTCATAACTTTCATACAAAAGACATTTCCACAAACCACAATTGGAAAAATTTCTAAATTACCCGCCTCCTTTAAACACAAAAACAAAAACAACAACAGTTAGAATAGCTTCCAACTGTAATTTTTAGCTCGGTTAGATCATCACCATTTTTCTTCAATGCTCAATACTTAACACTGTTTATTGTACAGTTTTACGGAGATTGGAAAGTGGAGATTGGATGTTGGATGAGAAAGTCTAATTTTATTACGTGCGTAAAAAAGTCTTTACCCTTACAGTTTTAGTTTTAGTTTTTTAGTTTTTCCGTGGTCATTTAGCCAAGCCAAGCCAGTTTCACCAAAGAGTAGAAAGATTACTATAGTTTATACTTATAGTTATAGGCTAGTAAAAAAGAGGTATTTTCATGTTCACTGTTTAGAGTTTGGTGCTTCCAGATTTTCTTCCTATAGTTGTTTAGAGGTGGATATCGGATACACGATGAAGGATAGAGGATAAATGTATCTCGCACGTGGCGAAGCAGTTAATGAGTCTTAAAAGAACAGCAAAAGATTTTTCTTCCAAACTCCAAAACTCCAAGCTCCAAACATCAACTTCTTGTCTTACACACTTTCAAAGCAAAAGATTCACTACACATGTAAGTATAAAGAATGAAGACTGAAGACTGAGGACAAGCATAGAGTAATCGGTTCCTCTATTACGGATACATGTACAATGTGCAGATAGATAGCTAGATAACTAGATACTACCCACACCCGACGGCTCATCTTCATCTTCCTTCCTTGTGCATTTTACTTTGGCTTTGACTTTGACTTTGGATTTGACTTGACTTGACTAAAAGTCGTGTAATGATTATGTAAGTTGTCAAGTCTCGCTCTTCTGCGTCTCTTTTTCTGTCTCCTTTTCGTTCTGGATATTGTTATAGTGGAAGACGGTCCGTGTCGAGAGTCTTGAGTCGACTCGGGTGGGAAAACTACTACTACTATCTAATCTTCGATACACCAAAGCCAACGCCAACACCAATACCAACACCAACACCAACAACGACCAACTAAAAAGAAGCCAACGTCTTGCTCAACTTACACACTTCCTCTTCATAATCTTCTTCTTCCTCTTCGTCTCCTCAAGCAAACTTCTGACTCTGACTCTGACTATGAATTTAGTAGCTTTAGTCTTACTCCGAACATTGTACACTGTACACAGGTTCCGGTTTATCTAGAAACGCGTCTTGCATACAGAGTGCAGATCATGTGCATCTTTTTGTGTAGCTTTTCCATGTACTGTGTGTACTGTGTGTAGTTCGAACGCACAGTCAAAATTGTCTGATGATGGAGATGAGGTCCAAGACGAAGATGAAGATGAGGTTTAGGATTAAGATGAACATGAAGAAAATGGAGGCGACAGTGAAATGTGAAGCAGAAAAACGTCACTAAATGTATACAGTATACAGTATTTTCAGTGTACGACCAAAACCTGAGACGTGTAAACTGAGATCTGAGATCTCGTCAATCTTCACATGAATTATCCTACAAGAATCTGGTTTGTAGATTGTAGATTGTAGATAGCTGAAAGATACAGATACATCATACTCTGAACTCCGCACAAGAAGAAGTAGTTAAACGTACGCTGTCTCGTGTCTTCTGCGTGTATGTAATTTCTTTTGGCTTGGTTTGGTAAAGGAGTTGAAGTAGGTGCGGATTGGAGATGAAGAAAGATAGAAGATTGAAGATGGAGATTGTCCGTGTCCGTATTCCGTATGTCGTGGCGTGTAATGCGTTTACTTTTACTTTTACGTTCACGTTCAAGCTTACTTTTTACTTTCCAACCAAAAAAGAAGTCAACTTTTTTCTCCTGCTTTCTCGCGCAACTACAAGTAACCAGAAGTCTTCTTTTTCTGTGTAACTGTAAGTCATCTTCTTTTTGTTTCCAAGGTACTTTTTCTCCATTTCTAATTCACGCGGGTATTTGTGTGATATTTCCACCCGAATTCCGGATTCTAGATTCCGGATGTTGGAACAACTCCACACGTTTTTCTCTAATAGTCGCTCTGAGAGACTCAAGACTCAACAGATGAAGAACAGAGGAATGAAAGAAAGCGACAATGACAATGACAATGACAATGAGGATGAGAATGAGGATGACAAAAACAATGTTGGCGAATGGGAATTCATCAAATCAAGTCTACCATTCTCAAGTCTCATTTCAACTGCAATCTCATCAACAGTAACACTGGGCTCTGCTCTGATGTGATGTGATGTAGAATGTAGAATGTACATTGCACATTGTACATGTGCAGAGCACACACAATTTGAAATGTAATGAAATGAAATTGAAGGGAAGGAAAGGAAAAAATTAGAGCGGGAGGATGAGAGAAAAGATGGGAATGAAGAGAATGAAGAGAAAATGAGGAAATGTGCTTCCGTTGAGATTTCTCAAGATTCTTCATTCTTCATTTACTACACAAAATATAATGTATATTGTATATGTATTTGCTCACGTTCTGGAGGCTGGAGACTCTGGAATCTAAACTGGAAACAGGAAAAGAATTTCTGTTTGTATTTGCGTAAGTCTGGAGTGTTGTCTAGACACAAGACACAAGACACGAGACTAAAGAGGAACGTCTCTGTTCTCTTCTCTTCTGTTCTTTTCTGGTTTGGTCTGAATTCTTGGTTTAGGAATTTAGATGTTCATTTTCTTCTCATTTTCTCTTTCCCTTTTGCACATGTCTAATGGTTATGGAAACAGCAATCATATTAAATACATCATACACTGGAATGAGTAGAGAAGGAGAGATGAAATATCCAAGGAAAAGGAATTGTGTTAGAGTTTCACTGTGACATTGGCATTGGCTTTGACTTTGGCTTTGGCTTTGGCATTGAGCGAAGAGCTTAGAAAAGAAACGTTGTATCTATTTTCCAGAGGAAAACATTGTGCTCTATACTTGTTATAGTGCAGTGATATTGTAGTTGTATTGTAGTCCCAGGGTAATTTAAACGAGATATCTTTCTCCGCTTGACATTTTAATCTCACATTTGGACTACCAAAATATCCATTTCCAGTTCCATTTCCATCCTCCCCTTCATTTTCCTACGTTTCAAAGTCAAAGTCAAAGTCAAGCTACAAACAAAGTAAAGCTGTACACTGTACACTGCACATTGTACATTGTATGGAGATAGGGAGATCTTTAGTCCTATCTTTATCCTCGCCCCGGAGAATATGCAAATTTAAACTGTTGTCTTTTCCCGTTTCCTTGTTTCAACTTTTTTATCAGGGAAGGAGGAAAACGAAATTAAAAAGCAGGATTCATGCGAGTGCGTAAGCATCCGAAGATCCTAACCAAAATCCAAAGTCACATTCAAATCTACAATCTACATTCTACATGCGTCTGAAAGCTTGTGCGTTGTGCGTGTGTGCTTTATTTTGTTCTGTATCAAGTATCAATCGCATCTTGTATTTGTTTTATTTTTTTCGAGTATTGGCAAAATATCATAAATTTTTCAGTGTGTCACTGAAAACTGTCTTTTGTACTTTACATGTAAATCTCAAGTCTACTCGAGACTCAAGACTCGAGTTCAATTTAAAGTCAATATCAAATATCAAATACCCAATTTTCTCATGACTTTAGATTTGAATTTGAATTTGAATCTGGATTTGGATTCTGACTGTATCTGTAATCTGGGAAAATAAAATGGGAAATACATTGAAATTTAGAATACACACAGACAGAAAGTGCGACGTGCGACTAACCGATTAAACTCTCCCCTTTATTTTTGTTTTCATTTTCATTTTCATCTTCATTGAAGATGGTAGATTGTAAATTTGCCTGTAGAAACGAGTGCATCTCACCCCACGTCAAAGCAAAAAAGAAATCCTGCCTAAATCCAATCTTCGCCTACACACAAATTCTACATTCTACATTCTGCATTCTACGCATTTGCACCGTAAAGCTTAAACCTTAATATATCTAAAATTCAACGTATACAACAAAAATAAGCAGTCTTTTAGAAGATCCATGAATGAAAGAAAAGGGGGAAAATTCTGTATTCTTGTACATGTGCATAATCTAAGGTAATGTAAATTTAGACAGAGGAAGATAAAAAGAACAGAAAGTGACTGGAGTCCCCGACTAGTCTAAAATCTAAAGTAAAAAGTCTGGAGCGGAGATAAAAGTAGTTAGCTGGAAAAGCAGCTTCGCTCCTGGAAGAATGAAGAATGAATGAACTAGAAAAGGGGAAAAAGCTGAAGGCGAGAAAGAGGGAAAAGAAAAAGAGACATTTTATAACAAAAATTTACTCTTCTACTTCTTTTCGCGGCGTTCATTTCTTTGACATTGGCATCAGTATTTTTATCGGCGTGCACACACAATACAAGAAATTATGATGGAACCAACAGCCTTGCATTTGCTTCATATTTTATAAAAAAATATGTTATAATTCGGATATTTAAAGCTATAAGTTCAACTCCAATTCAAGCTAAAAATTTCATATGGACTTTTCATAAAATAACATATTCGATATTTGAGAGCGAGTTGTTTGAATGAAGATCCCTCAATTCTCAATTCCAGAATCCAGATTCCAGATTTCAGGAAACATTTAGAGGAGCATGAAGTGAAACTACTTGAAGATACAAATGTAAACGGTGGGCTGAAAACTTATATACTTTTTATTTTACAATGGAGATGCAAGGAGCAATCTTGTTATATTGCAGTGAATATGGATATGATGTGGATGAGAATTGAGGGTTGCTTGAAGAAAAGTAGATTGTACACTTTCTGCTTTATACTTCTCGCTGCTGAGAGTAGACATGAAATGGCTGGATGTTGGATGTTGGATGTAGATGTAGAAAGAGAGCACATTGAATTGTCAATTTGAGAGTTTGAGATGAGCCCGAGTTTTATTGCCACTGCCTCTTTAATGGCGAATCTCTCTCTCTCTCTTTCTCTCTCTCTCTCTCTCTCTCTCTCTCTCTCTCTCTCTCTCTCTCT
>JABASP010000477.1:0-51970 GCA_019776565.1 Sminthurinus signatus
GTGGCAGAATGAGTTTTTTTGGTGGCAAGAAAAGTCATTCATGGTGGCAGGAAAAGAAAATAATTATAATGAGTTTTGGTGGCAGAATAAGTGATTTTGGTGGCAAGAAAAGTCTCAGCCGATATTTATTAGTAGATAAGTAATATTATTTAGTTTCAATATTTTATTCAAGTATGATATAAGATATAATGTAATATAATCGCCAATTATTATTAATGTATGATCAACTATACAAGTGCCGAGGTTTTAAAATTTAAAAGATTTATGATAGTAAGATTTATATGAGTAGTTTTTTAGATTCTAGAATCTAGAAACTAGAAACAATTAGACTTATTCCCTTGTGCTTATATTCAAAATACATACACTTATAACGTAGTCCAATAGTCTGACTTTGTAATATCATACATATATCATGCTGAGTAAATATATCTATAGATGAGGAGTGATGATATGCTAGTAGATTCTGAATACAGTAGGATAGTGTTTTTTTTGTTAATGTATTTAAGACTGATTTTGATTGGTGATGTTAATTACTTTGGAGTTTATTATTCAGAATTCAGAATTTGACCCTGCATTGTGTACATTGTACATAGATATGATTGGATTTGTTCTCGTCTACAGCTGTAGAGTAATATTATGCAGTTGTCAGTAATAATAATTAATAATGTAAATAAAAATTGTATAAAGTTTGAGTTTAGAGTACAAGATTTTTAATTTGAATTGGAATAAGTGAATGAGCCATCACAGTGTATATTTTATATTGTATAGCGTATTGTATATGTTCCGGCAGTATTTGCCATTACCCGTATTTGAGGAAGAGAAAAGTGAAAGCATAGACATATAGAATATATATAGGTACGTAAAGAAGAAGAGGTCTGCTGTTTTCTGCACCTTCTGTATATATGAGAGGGATACAGATTACAGAATACAGATGAAAATGTGGAAAGAACACAGAAGAGAAATAGGAATCAAAAGCTAAAGTGATGACAGAAATTCAATTAGCTGTGGGCGTTTGAAGCGAATGAAAACCCCTTCCAGTTTCCAGTTGTTCGTATAACCTGAAAGTTGGACGTATGTGAAGAGCATGACATGAGTTTTAATAAAAACCCTATCGACTGAGAGATTGATGTTGCAAAGTATTGTATAAAAAATGAAAATGGGATTCCTTTTACTTGTACATAACATTTACCAGATGCTCTCACATAACATTATTATGTTTTATATTATACTGTATGAATATGGTTATTACTAAGTTAATGGAAAGCTAAATACTAAATACATCATAAAAATGAAATGAAGGTGCAAGCAGTTTGTACTAATTAAGTACTGGAAGCATGCATATTACAAATAGGGCCACAATCTAGAATAATTATTATAGATATAAGATTTAATACACAAAAATTTAGTTGGTTATAGTTTCACTTAAAATATTCTTATTCTACTAAATAGATGTAAGAAAGTATCTAAATGGTGACTTATTGGTAGTTGGTACTGGAAGAGTAAAATAAACGGTAGCTGCAACAGAAAACAGAAATATTAAGAGATTGACAATCACAAAGCAAGGTCAAGATTCAAGATGACAACTCTCATCTTGAGAGCCAGTTACATACTGTGAATTGGTCAAGGCGACATTGACGACGCTAAAGGTCGTGGTGATGATGATGATTAGGATGACATAACGACATTGAGTAGGAATTCAGGAATTATTGTCATAAAAAAGACTAAATGAAATGAAGCAGAGTTTGATTGGGTGTGCTCCTTGTATAGTTTCATAAATATATTATACAAGCAAGCAACATGCAACGTATGTATGTAGTGATTCTGTGAATATTAATTGGAAACCCCTTCATCCAGTCCAGACTCACGCACGTTCGTTCCAGCGGAACACATTATGAGCGTTCTAATTTAAAATTCTATTATACCTACCTGTTTATTAACTATCCCTAGTTTCTTTCCCAATGTTGTTTTTTTTACCTGCCTATTCCCAATTCACAGTCACTGGTATATCATTATTTTTTCACCTTCACCTTCGTCAAAGTACATATGTGTAAAGTGTAAAATGCTTCAGAATTCAGAATGCATGCACACTGAGGCATGTTGTACAGACAACAGTCTCTAAACCTCTCTCTTTCTTCTACTCTTTTCCCTTTGTGTACACATATTTTGTTGACTCTTTGGTTCTCTGTTTGGTGCATTTATCAGTCCATTGCGTGACTAGAACTGTCACCATTCATAACAAACATAAAAAAGAGAAGAGAAAAGGAAAGAAAAAAACAAGAGAAGACGATTAATCATATTTAAAAGAAGTATTGGAGAAAATACTGCACATGACAAAATGACCACAGTTTAACTACAAGTATAAACTGAAATACGTAATAATACTTGGAAGATTATAAGCAAATGAAATTTATTATTAAAATAAGTTGTAGTGGTATGACATCATGAAGCATAAAACAAAAAACATAACATACTTAGTTTAGGATTCTGAAGATTTCTGTTGGGTTATCGGTTATCGGTGATTACTGTTAAATACACCTTGCAATTAAGTTAAGTCTACATCTATTATATTATTATTGTATTATAGCTATTGATAAGTTAAAATCTTTTCGTCAGTCGTCAAGTTTCAAGTCAGATTCATCTTCAAACTTACATATAAAATATTAAGTATAAAATGTGCATTCGAGTATTTCATACAAATGTATACGTACTAGTGTAAGTTATTATTGAATGTATTTGTTATTTTCTCATTTTTGTTGCTTCATGTGTACTACGGTGTGGGGTGTGTACAACTACTGTAATTTTAATGGTAAGAAGACAAAGTGTCGTTTTATTATACTTGTAAATACGCACAAGAAATATTGACTATAGATTCTAGATGTTAGACTAAACCTTTAAACCTTGTGTAAAATGTAAATGTATTCTAAAATATTACTCTCCTACATTTGTAATAATAATAAGGAGACTACCGTTGTTGAGTGGTAAATGTTTGGGCAAATTACGTGTACATGTGTAAATAGTAAATATACCATTACACAGAGTTTCCTCACGTCTCACTGTTATCATCATAAGTATTGTTACTGTATTTACATATTCACACACAGTCTTAATAAATGCCCTTTCGTCAGTAGTATGTAATTCATTAGACTATAGACTAGACAACGAACATATTTAAAAGTTAGTTAAGCGAAGGTGTCTTATATCTTACATCATACATTATACTAGAACCACATATTATGTGTACACTGTGCACAGAAATATCATCAGACTTTGTATAGTGACTTTTTCCCTTTTTCTTCAAATTACAACTCACATTATCACATTTTACAAGGGAGGATTAGAAGAAATCAGAGCGTGTGAATTTTTCATGAAATGAATGAATAATGCTTGAAAGTTGAAACATGTAAAAAAAATGGTCTAGTGTTTATATGATAATACGCACGTGTAAGCATTAATCAGGATTGCATTTACAAGTATAATATGTATGCCAAGTAATTTATTCTTGTAAATATAATATCTACAAGCTACATAATATTATTATATCGTATATTACAGGTATTTACCTATGAAAGATGAACTACGTAAAATTATATTATAATAATAATATATAAAATCTACAGTGGTGAACCAGGTATCAGGTATTTATAATCTATAGCACAATATATGAATAGACGACAGACATTGTACGTACAGTGCAAAAATTCAAGTGCTCTCATCCCTCGTACATATTTTATGATTAAAAAATGTAGGAATAAGTTACATAACATATTTCCGTACACTGTACTTGTATACAGTATACACACACAAATCTATCTTTAATATATTCATATCCTACCTATTATAAATACTTAATATTTCCCTATCTATCAAATCCTGACTACTTTAGACTTAAGACTTTTTAGAGAAAACAAACGAAAAAAAAAGAAATAAAAAAAAAGATTTTTTTTGTCTGTCTGTCTGTCTGTGCAAAGTTGTATTTCCTTGAAAAGGTGTAAACGTACACATATTATTATGTATGCTTATAAACTGCGTCAATAAGCATATACAATAATATGTGTATTTTATACGCGTGAGACCTACAACTACTATTATTATCTGAAGAAAATGAGTATGAAATGCTTAGTATGTAAGTATAGTTGTTGTTGTAGTTGGTAGTTAGTAGTGAATTGTTGATTTTCGGACGTCAGTTCACTCTACTCTACTCTATTTACTCGTGCTAATCAGTAAGTAAACGCTATTAAAGATTAAGTGAATGGTACAGGCTGAAGAAATATAGGTAATTTTTATGCTAATTTACATATACATGTACATTAATCTAGTTACATAGATATTAGATATGAGATATACATAGGTTTAGAATCTAGAATAGACGGATAGATTAAAGCAACGGCTATACAACCAAAAAAAATTGTACATACATTATTGTTAACTAGATACTAAATATTATTAGATATGTTATTAATAAAGTTAACCTAATAATATAATATAAAGTAGCCTATCTGTGTTTGTTTTCGAAATGTATAGAAGGAAATGGGGATTCAAACTAGTATTATATATTCTGTGTATAAACTATAAACTATCACATTCTTCATGCTTCATAAATACTATCTAAATATACTGAACGGGGCAATGTGTAAAATGTAAATTGGAAAGAATGTTACATATTATGAAGAATATTATCCTATTACTAAGTTATTATAGAGTATAAAGTATAATAATTAAGTATATATATATAAATAATCATTGATATTTTTAGCATTTGAATGTAATATTATGGCAATTATTATTATCATTTAGTATAAGAGAGTATTATAAATATTATACGATATATGTATATATAGTTGTTGAAAAAAAAGTAATGACGTGTGTGTACATTGTACACACGTAATCTAGTTTGTTCCTTGTAAACTATAATAATAGTAGTAGTATACAAAAAACATACACATACAAAGTGTATGACTGTTTAGTGTTTACTGTCATGATAAAAATGGTATTATATTGCTACATTAATTAAATGGATAAACGACGACGAATGTCAAATGTGGAATGTCTAAAAGACAAAATGGTAATGGTATGAATAAAACTTAATAATAGTGTAGTGTGTAGTAAAAAAAAACACTATCATGATTGTTAATTATTATTCAGTAAACTATTATTAATGTTTAACGTATTTGGTGATAGATGATAGACTTTAGAGACAGCAGTGCATTGTATATTGTGCATCGTATAATAATAATTATTAATATAATTATGTCACCCTGCATACACACATTAGTATGTATGTACATGTTACTAGTGTTAATAATGATGATTCAATGATGATTAATTAAGTGTATGGATTATGGATATGAAAAATATATAGAAATAGTTATTATTATTACTACTACCTACCTACCTACCTTTATTATTATTATTATTGTAGAACATAGATCATGAAAGTTCCGTGTGTGCTTTGAAATTTCCAATTTAAAGTAAAATAAATAAATAAAAAAAAAACCCGAGTGAAATCATTCGTAAAATAATTCAAATTGTCTTTTAAAAACATTTATTTTTGTTCAAATGTTGATCCAAAGCATTCATTTCATTTACTTTTATAACCTCATTTATTCATCCCATGGTTCATTCGATATTCCATGTGCATCTTTACATAAAATTGAGGTTTTTACTTAATATGTGTTTGCCTACATCATTCATCATCCTCAATTCACAACTCACTAAACGACTTAAAAATAATTGGATTGGACATGTTTTCTAGTGGATGAAAATAAAACGGATCCGGAAGAGCTGGAGTCGAAATTCCCGTCTTGACAGAATGAAAAGAAGAGTGCTGTCAAGTCATGTGTCAACTTTGGAGAGAGACGCGAGGAAAACCTCTGTTAATGCGACCAAAGAAGTGAAATCGTGTGTGAACGGAATTACCGAAGGGTCATTTTTATCTCTTGCTCCCTTTTTCATATAATACATAATACATGTATATGCATTTTAGCTTGACACGTTCCTCTCCACTTTTCCTTCTTCATTCTTCATGAATTACCAACACTTATATATCCTAAATATTATGTGTATAAGTACTAAGTACATAGACAACATACATATATACTTTCTTATCTCAGTTCCAGCAAGAGGGCATTTAACTTTATTCATCCTCTTACTTCCTTTTTATCTTTCATTTCTTTGATATTAACTCTTTCCACGACAGGAAACCAGGAAAACCGAAAATAAAACTCCCTATTTTCAGTACTCAATACTCAATATATTATAGAATATGAGGATTCAGGAATAAGAAAAGTTGAACTGTCTTTGTACTGTATACTTCTTATCGTACTGTGCTGCCCATTAATATCACATCAACAATCTTAAACACAGTCACAATTATTTTTACGGAATACTTACTGATTACTGATGAAATTTACTACAGCATTTAATATTTAAGTCAATCCATTTAGTATACCTCCTCTGTTTTTTGTATAAAAGTCACAAGTAAGAATTCAGAGCCAAAAGTCAAAGAAACATAAAGTTCAAATGCATGTAATGACTTTGACTAAAACTTTACTATAAGAACCACAAGTTAGAGCATGTAGCATACCTAAGTATCATTCAACAAGATTCTCAACTTGAGAATCTCAATTATGGTTTTGAAGAACGTACATTATACGCATTGTGTTTTTGAAAGATGATTTTTCATTCAATGTAATGGTTTCTTTCCGTTATGATTCTTTTGTTGTCTCCCACACTCTCACACGCTCACACATTATCCATGAAATGTACATTGTCATCCAACATCCAACAATAATACTTTGCATTATTCACTATAGCTGTTATCGTTGCACATACATAAATACATGCATTTTTCAGTGGCACTCATGAGTCCGTACAGTACAAAGAACGACAAGAAAGTAAATAAATTGATGCAATGTAGCATATAAAATACAAACAATATTCACTCAGCTTGTGATGTTGCACTCTGTGTTATTTGTTACCGTTTGAACTCTGTCTAATTTCGAGATACTTTAAAAGAGACTGAATGAAGAGAATCAAGAGACTGTAGAATGATATAAAATCAAACTTGGCATAAACTTGACTGTTGATTCTGTACGTTTTGTACGTATTAACTTAATATGATGAAGAAATTGAATCTTTTGCCTTGGTGAGAGTAAAAATAGAATTAAATATGGATGAATAGGTAATTAAAGGTACTGAAATTTGATTTTTACCTGTTTTTTCTTCATTTTTTTCATTTTATAAATACAATCAAATCAATATTATCACATTGTCAGACTATCGAGGGAAAAGCGCAGCAACTCAGCAGCTTTACATAAACAAAAAACACAAAGAGGGATGCAAAAGAAGAGAGAAAAATAGCCAAGTAATCAGAAAAGGACTCGAGACTAGAAAAATAACAATACTGTGTGCTTTGTTTACTTACTTTACTCACAAACTATAGGTATAAGAGGCAAAGTATTTATTCAGAATATTTCCACATCCAAAATCCCGGCAGATTCCAGGACTTCAAAAGTAATCACGAGTAATGTGATCTTTAAATTTGAATTTCTCCTGATTTTGACTAGTTTATGTGCAAAATTTTAATACGGTTTGGAAATTTTATCCAAAATTCAATAATGAAAAGGCATTGTTATTATAGCTATTTAAATATACGTACTTGGACATCTTACGGAAGAAGTTACCATTTTTCAGCATCCACTATGTACTATTTGAATATATTATTACGGCAGTAGTAACTCTTCAGTTGTACATTGTACTACTACTATTCGCTAGGCTCAAAATAGATCAGAATAAGAATGTAACCACAAGACTGCGTGTAATTGTATAGCTTCTAGTTTCTGGATTTAGGTACCTCACTCCATCCCCATCTCTTTATGTGTATATATGTTATGCTACACGAACGATACGATCCCTGTCCCTTTTCCTGAGACTGAAACTCCGAGACGGGGAGAAAAGTGGTGAGTTACTACAGAGATAGATAGAGAGAGAGAGAGAGAGAAGCCTATAGAATCAAAAAATATTTACAGTATAGGTTTATTGGGAGTTTGGGACGTTGAAAAAAAAATTTCGGGCTGGTTCGGAGCTAGGCGATGAAGCCCTGGGCAATAGAAAATCTAAACTACAAAGCTAAACGGGTTTTGTTATCATGTATAGTAAAATACTAATATTACATACATAAGCATATAAAATGCTTAGATAGATATATCTGTACTCTATATACTCCATGTATACTCTATATTCTATATTACATACACCGGACATGACACATATAACTCTGGATACACACGAGAGAGAAATGTATGTATTTGTTGTACATTGTACATATATCCGATATCCGCCCTCCGCCTCAGCTCTCAACTCTCTTACACACCATCAATATAATTAATAAGTAGACGAATTCTTCTCCCCATTCCTACTCACTACTCACTATTCACTACATGAACATGTAACGCTGAAGTGCTGTAATTCCCTGTAGAATGAATATAGAATGTGTAATGCATATCGACATAGCCATGAGCGTCACATCCTAATGAAATCGGCGTCCTTTACTTTATAACATATAAAATATAAAATATAAAGTACATAATATATTTTCCTGTTAGGGTTGTTCTATTTATTCTGCCCTCTGGATTCTAGATTTTGGATTCCAGACAATTTGAAATTTATATCTGAAAAGCTTCTTCTTTTTCTTTGGAAATAAAAAAACATTATGAGAAAAGTCCACGAAATTCTTTGGATATTATTTCATTTAATACATTTGACCTTTCAACTTTCAACCTTGACCCTGAATGACCTCTTTTAACATTGACAAGTCACAAATGACGCTTAGAATTTTTCATAAATTTTCTCCCATCGCATCAGATGGTACACTTTTGACCCTTGACATTTTTATTTTTATATTAATTTTGGATTTTGAAGAACTTGAACAGTCCTAATGTATAAAAGTTATCATATTATTATATCATTTCGTGCACTCTAATAGAAAAACTGTATATATGCTTTTATGTAACGTGTAATGTACAAAGTACAAAATATACAAAGGCAGTGTAGAGTGTAGAGTGTAGCATTTGTCATACTCCAATTCTACACTGTGAATGGAACAACACACAATACACAATATACATACATATGGCATTTGATGTGCATGTAAAAATAATATGTATATATAATGTCTAGAGTCTACAGTCTAGGGCTCTTATTATGCTTCATTCCTTTCTTTCTTTCCTTCCCTCTCCATTCATGTATGTATATTTCAACTCGGCTCATTCCAGATTCCAGTCCAGCATGAGGATGATGATGATGATGGTTATTCTAAAAACCGAAATTCAAGTGTACACTTAAACTACTGTAGGTACCTATCAAAAACTGTATGTACTAATCATCATCATCATAGAATGTAGAATGTAGATAGATAAGTACGAACTATAAAGGAAGTGAAAAGGAGAGAGAAAAAATGAATTCAGAATACTAGTATTCAGGATTCAGGCTAATACATTTTCATTCTACATTCTACTTGTCCATAGTCTATATTCTACATTCTACATGCATGTATGGTGTATATTGTACACTGTACATATAGTATGTACATAGCGTTACCCTGGGTGGGAAACATCTAATGATATGCAAAAGGGGAATACGAAAGAGAGCTTGAAGGAGACCATGAGCCGCTTTATTCTATACTCTATATCAACATTCAACATACACGTTACTTTATATCTGTAAACATTACACATTGTATGTGCATAAGGCGATTAGTGGCTTTCCTTTTTCGTTATCATGTAACAGGGTAAGCTGTACGTATATTTATACTGCATTATGCATGTCCATGCGATGTGAAACCCTCCAGTCTCACAACTCACAATCAGACGAAAAGGATACTAGTAATATTTGCTATGATGATGCACGATGTACCAAGTGCTAAGTGCGAAGGGTGAACTGTTATCCCTGGCTACACATAATAGAAAAGGAAAATTTTTATGGAAAATTTTACTGCTGTTTAAAATTTTCAATTTAAAATTGTCTAAGGGTTCATTGAATTTCAGTAAAAAATAAATAAAAAAAATTGTCTGTAATAAAAACTATCAAAACATTTTAAAATTTGGTGACAGGGCCATAAATTTTTAGTTATTATTTTTTATTCATCTTTTCAATAAGAAAAACCTTTTGACACTGCATCGGGATTCACAGAGACTCAAAATTTTCCAAAAAGGATTTTTGTTTCAAAATCTATTTTTGGTTGCATAGCAACTTGCAACCCCCCTGTGGTGCATGCATCATGTTTCATAGTACAAAAAAACTACATTTTACATGCGTGTGTATCTCTACGTCCTCCTGCACTACACACTACACATTACACATTTTAGTGCGTATCTAACAAAAGTAATGTATAGTAGGAAAGGCTATATCTGAAATTCAACCCGAAATACGACTAGGGATCCCGTTCTAAAACTTTTCAAACTTTTAGCTCTCGTAATCTTCTGTACATTTGTGTACTCTTTATTTGGAAGCAGACATGTACACACATACTTCTTACACACATTGAGTTCCACATCCTATGGTGTTTGTACTTTGTACTTTGTACTCTGTACTTACATTAGTTGATGTAGTCGAAACGGTTCCATTAAATTGAAGGCTCTCAACGTGTACGATACACATACTTTTGTATGATGTAGATATTACATATTATACACCATCTACATTCTACTTGCATGTACAGTGTACAGTGTATAGGAATAACATTACTCATGTACAAGAATTGAGAATGGGGAATTCAAAATCCGGGAAGGAAAGATAGTATTCGTCTTGATACTTGGTATGTACGTCGTGTGTGTGTGTGTATGTGTAATCAAATATAATGTATTTGTCTAACACTCGTTAGGGCTCGGGACAAAATGTGAGTGCATTTATTCTATATGCATGGATGCATACAAATTTAAATATATGCATGTAGATTGTAGATACCTACATGATCCTAGCTACAGAGTACAGAGATATACATACACACACGGAATATATTATTAAATTGTCCTGTTCTCTCGGCTCTCTGCTGCTCCGTTTGTGTGTGTGCATGTGTAATGTGTAAGTGTGTGTATGTTTGCATGAAATGAAATGAAACTACATGAGGGAATTTCCCATTATGCTTTCGACAATCCAGAATCTAGAATCCAGAACTCTACACAACTCCAGCCTGCCTCGTATTCGTCTCCCTTTCCTCCACTCCTTGTTCAACCAACCAAAGGACTGCATGTATGCACCATGCATTACGAATGTACGAAGGAAGAAGAGAGATGGAGAGACGGAGAGAGAATCTTCTTCTTTTTAACCCTTCATATCTATCAGCTTTTGTCATCATCAAACTCATCATTGACATATCCTCTCTCCTCTCTCCTTCCAACTTCCAAGTCTTTCATTTCCAACCCAATTTATTTTGAATCTTGAATCTTTTCCATATTTTTCAAAATAATTTGAAAATTTTTGGAGTTTGGCGTCTTTCGACTTTCAACTTTTTTTCTTTTTTACCTGTAATAAAAATTAGACAAACATTGTATTTAATTTTTTACTACCAGTAATGATGAAAAAGTTACTGTCGTCTACTGTAAATCTGAATTGGTTTTTAATTTCTCTTTCAATTTTTTGAGCTTAACTTTGAACCCAGCAGGAAACAAATGTTTGGAGAGATTATTATGCAAATTTATCGAAAAATATCAAAGTATTTAGTATTTATCAAGGAAATATGAAACGATGAAATGAGAAATGTCGAGAAATATTAGCAACACAATACACAATACAAAGTGTTCTCTTAGCCCAAATCATACACACAAGATTCAAGCACAATAGTAAATTACTCTCTTCTTTTTCTTCTTTAGCAGAGCAGGCGTGACATGGCACTTGAAAGAGATAAGAGAGATGAACAAGCGAGGAGCGGAGGAATGATGCAGGAAGAGTATGAGAGCACACACGAAAAAGATAAAAAAACTGAATGGATTTTTGTGTCAACATAAAAAAAAAGTAAAGGAACAAGTATTATAACTTTTCTTGTACTTTTCTGTACCATCTACAATGCACATTGTACATTGTACAGTGTATTGCCTCCAGCAACGCGCAAAGATGAAAAAAAATCAAAGCTGAAATCGAAAAATGCAAGTGAAGGATCTGGTATTTGGTATTGCACTTTGAACTTTGAGCTATGAGTAAAATTACATGTAATTTATGCGTTGTTGAATATCAAACATAAATTGTGAATTGTAAATGTGTATTGACAGTTGAGACAGTATATAGATTACAGAATAGATTCTGTTTTCACAGAAGGAACTCTACTTTGTTGAACAATAGTACAAAGTGCAAAGTAAAATATAAAAAATCAAAATCAAGTTGAACGTACGGAAAAGTGTGAAAAGTATCGTATACAAGATACAATTATTAGTCATTTGTAGGAACTAAACGACAACCGGAAGAACAAAAAGATGGTTCAATAAAATAAAAATGAATGGGAATGGATACGTGTATTTTTAGTGTGTAGTGCATCTGTATAGGAAGTAGGATGTGGGATAAGAGGAAGCATGTAAAATGTAAAATAAGTATTGAAAAATATATATATATATGGTGAACAAATTCCAAGACAAAAAATCACTATTGGTTATTGGTCTTTGGACTTTAGCTTTGGTTTTTGATTTTTGGTCTTTGGGGGAAACTGCTGAGAATGTTTTGAGTTTTGAGTGATAAAAAGTAAAATAGGTAAAAGTCGTATAGAGTTTGAGCGTGGAGTAAAGAGTAAAGAGTACAGAGTACAAAGAGAGGGGGAAAGGAGATTTTTTTGACACTTGAAACACATTCAAAACATTAAAGGGCTTAAAAGAAACGGGAGACATGAAAAGGGAGAAAGACACGCTCCTCATTGCTCCTTCTGTCACCACAATCTTCACTACTGTCTAATTTAAACATGTCCATGTTCCGTGTTCAATGCTCAATGTTCAATGTTCTTCTCTCGGATATCTATATCTGTACAGAGCATATTACTGTGCGGGGGACAAGAGAAAAACATACAAAACATACAGTCAAAAGCCATACGTAAATAGTAAAATAGTAAAAGAGTAAATATGTACAATATATTCTTTTCTTTTTACTTTTTACTACGAAAGAAACGACACTATGAACATAAAACTCCAATCTCTTTCAACTCTCCAAACCCAAAACTCCCGACTCCCGACTCCTAACTCCTAACTCCTAACCTAACCTTCTTCATCTTGTTCATCTTCTTACTCTCTTTAGCACAAAAATCTACACATCCAAATTCCAAATGTAAACATAAAAAGGAGAGAAATTTTCAGTCAAAGGCCTGCACTCTGTTTTCCGTTAACCGTTATCCGTTATCCCTTGTCTCGAGTTATAGTTTGTATCCGTTTTTGTGTTGTCTTTCGGTTTTGAGCTTCGGTTCAGTCTCTTTTCTCTTTTCTAGTCCATAAATAGTTTGGAAAAAATACTATTACTTTTACGGTCCTCATTCCTCATGCTCTCACAAACCAAATGTCTACAGTCTACAGTGTACAGTTTGTGTATTACATTCTCATGGGTAAATTTACTGTAAAAGTCTCGAGTCTCGCTCGCTTTTGGGGCTAGGCAGACGAAGGACGAAGGATCCCTAGATTCTAAATTCTGTTATATTTTCATACTCATTTCCTTCCTGTTTCCTTCCTTTTCCATTAACACTTTTTGATACTTTTTTCACCAAGAAACCATTCCATCTACTTTTATACTAGCCATATGACACGATTTGGTACTAAGAATTTGATATCTGATATAATTGATAATAGATTACAGATTATTAAAACTTAAAAACATATACAAGATTTTAATACTTTTTACATTTTGTAGTTTTTTCTTGTTCATTCTCAAAATACTTTGTCATTTTGAAACAAGGAAAATAAGTAAATCCCAGAGCCCAAAACAGAGGATTTCAGATTACCTGCCGCCTGTCATCTGTCCTCTGTCATCGTTCATGCTATAAATGAAGAATGAAGGTGATTACTTACAAATTAGTTGAGGATTTTGAGAATCTCAGCAAGAGATTCTTAAAGAAACATGAAAGTTTCAAACTACACACTACACACACAACACAAACTAATGAAAAGACGCAAGAAAATGAAGAGCCGAGGATGACGAAGATATCTTTTGTACAAAACACAAGATAGAAGATACAGGAAAATTTATACTGAAGATGTAGAGTGTAGAGTAAGAAAAGTGAGAGTATCATGGACCATGGATCATGGGATATGTACTTATACATTTATGTACAATGTACAGCTATGCGACTGGAGTTCCAGCAAGTTTAGGTAATTTTTCAGAGATGTCAAGCGCCTTTTCACAAGTGTCTTGGGAGTAATTCCATTTCATCTCTTTGACTCTCTCCTCCATGACACTTTATTTATACACACTACACACAGGCTCACATTCACCAACCACCACAACACAAGACACCACTCCTCAGAAACTGCAACAGTACAAATTACAAACTACAAACTACAAACTCTCTTTCTCTTTCTATTTCACCATGATAAACTTTCATGAGCCCAATTCATATATAGTCTTCTTTCATTTATGAGTTTGGATACTTTTTGTACTGCATTTGAACAGAGTTTCGTTTCTACAGAATAGTTTAGCATTAACCTAAACTTTTGTCATAAAACAACCTGTCCGGTTTTTGCTTCACCTTTAATTCTGAATTCTGACAAAAGTACTTTGTTGAAAGTTGTAAAATTTGGCAATGTAAAACATGGAAATAATTGCACAATTACATAAAATTACTTAAATTGACTTGAATTTTATAACCTGGAACCAGCAAAAAGATATATCGTAGTTTTTTACACTTTAAGTATTGTTGAACTCGGTTTAGGGGCTCAGCTTGTTAAAACGATAAACAAGTCATTGGTTATGCTTAACGAGATTCGAATTGTGAATCTAAATGATGATGATCATCATCATGTTGATTTGCCAAACACGAGAGATACCAAAAATGGTTTTCCGTGTCATTAATTTGAATAAATTCTCCATTGTCACCAAGGCTCGAGAATCGAGAATCGAGACTCGTCCATGTCAAAACTTTTAAAATAGTTTGGTGGTCACAGACATCCATGTTTCATGTCATGATCGTGGTGTAAGTTTGTGATTTGTCATGTGATTGAGCGTCCGATGAAATGTGTACAATGTACACCGTAACACACAACAAACAATCTTTCTTCATTCTTGCTTTTGAGTCTTGAGGGAGAATTTAGAATTTAGAACCTCGAGTTTTTTTATAATAAATTCTAAACAAGAGGGTTGTGAAAAATCTCGGTCTTTGCGAATGTTTTTAGATTCTAGTTTCTAGTACAAAATTTTATGCATGCAAATAGGATTTGTGGAATTGTGAGGGGAGGGGGAAGACAGAAAACAAGCTCATGTTCATGTACATTAGATACAGATAGATATGGAGAATAGAGATCGAGGCTGGGAAATCAAAGCACTGTGCTGCTTTACGTTTTACGCAATGTTGAACAAGTTGAAAATGCTCGTTTTTTAATGCGCCTTTAAATATTCACTGATTTCCATGATGACATTTGAAATTTGAACACTCTCTTTCTCTCTTTTTCTCTCAACTCTGAAAGCACATCACAGCACAGGACTTCCGTAAAGTGAAAAGTGCCAAGTGTAAAGAGGGTTGAAATTTGACGAGAATATGTCTAATGTATCTATAAATAGCTGGTTGTTGGTTTACAATATTAAGCAATAAAAACGCATTCTACGCACAACTGATAAATCGCCGGTGAACTTTTCAAAACGGACAAAGCCTATGTCTTTAACATTAGCTTTGTCCGTTTTGAAAAGTTCACCGACGTAAATGTCCTTCAAACTTTATGATTTTTACATCTCACACCTCACACTGTTTATTCTTTGCACGAAGGTTTATTCATTTTAAAATATTCATTTAACATCTTACGTAACAATGCTACAAGTTGAGTTTTGAATTGTCATTTGATTATTGATTGCACAACAAACAACAATCAAGAGTCAATGTAATCAACTCTCAAATTTCAAATCAGTCAGAATCCCAGTTTCTGGTTCACTTAATCAGAGTGTTTGATAAGCAATTAAAAAGACATTGCTGTCATCTTTTTGTTTGATGGTCTATCGTCAATATGAAACTTTCTGTGTTTTTCCTCATCTTTCCTATAGTATTGATCATATTGTTTTGTACAATATGTAGTATATCATGGTCTCATAATTCATATTGAACATAATGCTATCACTTCGTGAAGGAAATTGAATAAAAGCACACGAGATTCTAGATTCTAGAGTGTTGATACTTTTTAAGAAACTCGAAACTCAAAACTAAGTTCACGCACAGAAAACGTCTTCCTGATGACTGGTGTCTGGTGTAACAACAATGATAAGGATAATAAAAACAGCCGTAATGCGTAATGAGTAATGAGTAGCATCAAGGAACCACGAGTATTAGTACATGTGGTATAAACTGGTCTGTCAACTATGAATTATGATGCAACTTGTCAGTCATTTCCTTCAGTGGTTCTACTCTGTCGTATAAATTCATGTACAATTGTACAAAGTACAAAGAGAAACTTGATGAATAGTAAGCAGAAGAACAAGGAGAAGAAGAAGAAGAAGGAGCAGTGGTCAAGTATTTTATATTTTATTACTTGAGTATTGAATATTGAGTTCCACATGGAATGCTCACAGCTCACAGCTTTAGCTACTAATGTATTCAAGATAGCAGTTAATGGAAGATGCTTAATGAATACAGTAAATACAATAAAATGTTATGATCTACATCAAACAGTGTGCAGTGTTTCAGCAAGTAGTAAATGAAAATCGTTCAAAGTATGTAAATCCAATCCAATCTAATCACTTTACACTTTCCAGTATTTCGTCTACCTTCATGATTACTTATTACTTTGAACAGAAATCTCACTCGAGACTAGAGACTAGAGACTCAAAACTCGAGCTTATCAGTTATGATTTGAATTCTGAATACATTCACAATATATAATAAAAATCAGCTTTTCAACTTTACGGACTACTGGCTGCTCATTTTTAATGTCTAATGTTCCTGATGTTGAAACTTTACTATCAGAATCAATAAGAATGGAAATTAATGCCTGTAGCTAGCACAGCAGTGGCATGTGCAAAACTTTTAAAGTTCTTGACGAAAAATAAAGTATAAAGTGTAAAGTGGTAGAACTGTGATTCTTACCTTCTTGACTCACTGAAACATGATTGATTCGTAATAAAATGCTTTGCTTTTGATCACACATTTATCATTTTTCTTGTATTCAAGCATTTAGAATTTAGACTGTAGACTTTAGGCGATTGAAATATAGGAAATTTTTTAAACCATGAGGCTAAGCTACTTTCTTTTATTTGTATTTTTCATCTCATATTTGAACTTGTGTCAATTGATTGTGTATCGGATATCAGAATCCTAAATCCTAAATAATCCTAACACACATTTTTGTTACAAAAGGTACAAATAAGTATTTGATCCTACTTTCTTTTTCTTTTGACTTGGAGAGTAAGATTAATGATTTAAAGTCTCAATGATTTGGTCTAAAATTCTCCTAGACTATTTTTCCGCAAAATAAAGCTTTGAGGAAACAAACAAGCACAAAGAAAAGAAAAATTGCTTAGAAAATAATTTACAAATACTTGCTTTCAATATGCTTAAACCCATCAACAGTCAAAATGTTTAGTCTATAGTCTATACTCTGTGAATATCCATTTTTCTAAAGAAAATAAGCATACACATTACTCGTAAAAAGAAAGTAAGCAAAACCCCGTCACAAAAAAGGATAAGTTTTCTCATATTTGTAAATATATATTTTCACTCTCCATTAAAAAGCTTCAGCTGAATCATGCGATGAAACTACACAAAACACAAAACAGAAACTGTGTTTATCGATAAATTTATGTGGGCACATTCGGATCGGGAAAAGTACAAGCATTGTGGATTGCGGATTGTGAATTGTGGATTGTGGGAGTGAGAGGAAAGAAGTAGTTCGATTTATATTTGTCAATGGGTGTCAGTGATGGAGATTGAGATCAGTGACGGGTCGTAAAAGTCTTTCTCTCCTACTTTTTTCCATGTATCTTTTATTATTCTTTCACTGGCGTTTCAGGACGCCCTGGGCTCCATTCCATTCTTTCCTTTCTTTCTTTTTCTCTGTGTGTAGTGTGTAGTCTATAATGTATAATGTGTACTCTATAAATATACTGTTTACGTGTATCCACAGTCCACATTCTAGATTCTAGCGTTTGTATTTTTTCTCAGGTAATTTTTTTAGGTTATGTAAAAAATGACACACATAAACTTAATTCTTTTGTATTGTGACGTGGAACGTAGAACGTAACTATATAGGTGGTCTCATCCTGTCTTATTTTCAAAATCCAGCTCCAGATTTATTTAGATCCAAAATAAGGAAATCCATTCCGTTCGTCCTCTAGTAAATAAACAGACGGAGTAAAAGTAGAGAGCATTAGTTCAATCTTCTTTTCTTTAACCAAATGGAGTCTTCATATGAGTGGTTTTATGAGTGTACAATGTACAGTGTACATTGAACAGTCCTGATGGAAAAATAAACTTGTATACATTCTCCATTCTACATTTAAACTTGAAAAAAGAGAGAGAAAAGTCCGTTGGTCCGATCTACGCCCGAACTTACCTATTCCCCCAACCATCACTTTACTTTTTTCAACTTGATTTGTTTTGTTTTTTATTCTCTTTCTCTCTCTCTCTTTCTATAGATATGAATAACTTTCTCCCCTCTTGTATCACTGTTCATTCTCAATTTTTGATACATTAATTTCAAAATTATCTGAGAAATTTCTCACATTTTTCTCTTTCTCTTTCTCCAAGCGCTTTTAGCCTTGTCTCTTTTTTACCTAGTTTTTGTTCTATTTACAATTAAAATATCTTTGTTATTAATCTTTTTCTCTTCAAACATGAGCCAAATAAAACAAGGTACTGCTATAATTTCTCATGGTGAGGAAAATAAAATTATTCCCGGCAAATAAAAAAAGTTAAAAGTCAAAAACCAGAGTGAAAACCAAGTACTT
Source organism: Sminthurinus signatus (assembly GCA_019776565.1). Classification (NCBI taxonomy): domain Eukaryota; kingdom Metazoa; phylum Arthropoda; class Collembola; order Symphypleona; family Katiannidae; genus Sminthurinus; species Sminthurinus signatus. The sequence goes on from JABASP010000477.1 coordinate 19,105, forward strand.
GAACAAATGACAAAATGATCAAAAATCTATCAAACAAATTCTTTTCTAGTTTATTGGATGAAAGCTCGGTGGTATCCTGTAGAATCAATAGAGGCCAGGGTTTCATGTACATATTGACCGCAAATATCTACAATCTAGAATCTATACATGTATAGATGGACAAAAATAGATTGTTCTCATTTTCATCAATGTCTTTTGTGAATTGGTTACGTGTCTCAGTTGTACTTTCCTCGGCAATGACATTTGTTTTTTGTCCTTGGCTGAAGGCCAGCACAAAAAGTGAATGAACGATGGGCAAACAGGACATAAAGCAAGCAAGCAAGAGAGAGAGAATTGGAGTACGAATGGAGTGAATAAGTAAACGGGTAAGAGAACGAAAGAGGGCGGTGGTCATCCGCCATGGACTCATATTGTAGAAGAAGGATTTCCAGGTGGTTCAAAATTGAAAGTTGGGAGAAAGGAGCAAAAAAAATAAAAGAGGAAAAATAAAGGAGAGAAAAGCTAGAATAAAGAAAAGGGGGAAGTAATAAAGCGGAAAGTCGCTGTATAATCTGTATGGATCATTTTGGGGGATTGCGGGGGAGTCAGTTTTTGGGTGTTTTACAAGTAAGTAGAGCACCCGATCCCGCTCTAACAATTCAGTTACTACCCGCATCATTTCATTTCATTTTGTACTTTGGGTATCTGCTCTTTCTCAAAGGAAAGACACGAGACACGAGGCTCAGGAGCACGATCAAGTTCAAAGTGGAACACATTGGTGTACATATAGATTCTAGCATCTAAATATTACACATTACTGTTCCTGCTGTGCTCTCTCTCTCTATAGTGTGCAGTGTATGGTATATTCAGGCTGAACCTTGGCGAGAACGAGAAAGCTTCTGTGAGAACATCAAGGGAAGTGGTAGTAAGAGAGAGAAAGCGAGAGAGAGGCAAAAAGACGCTCAAGTTATATGTACAAAATACAGAACGAGAAAGATAGTGAAAGAGTGAATCATGCGCCCCTCTTTCCTACTTTCCTACTTTTTCCATATACGAAACAGGAATTTATACGGTATACAAAAGTACAAAGTACAAAGTATAAACTCCAGCATCCAGCAGCAGCTATATTATATATTATGTTATATGTATGTGGGAAAATATTGATTTTCTCCTCTACTTTTGGAGTATGACTTCAATTTGACTTGAGACTTTACACGCTCCTTCTTCATGTCTTTTATGTATAATGTCTCATGTATACTTTTATACTCTTCTTATATTTTCCACTTCTCTGCCTCTATCTCTCTGGCACTCTTTCTCCTTTTGATTCAGCAACTGTATCCAGTATCCACTATCCACTATTCCTGTTCAACGTTCAACGTTCAACATTCAGTCTAAGCTCTAAGCCTATAACTATAAAACACGTGGCGTGTACTCAATTCCTAACTACAAGAAACTACAAGAAAAGGGGACAGAGATAGAGACAGAGAGAAAGAGAGCTTAGCTTTCCCCCCGACTTGTCTCTTGTCTCTTGGAAAGTTTTGAACTTTTTGCCTATAAGAAAATATACCTTCCCGAGCTCATAGTTTCAATAGGCTGTATATTGTGTATTGTGTACTGTGTGTGCTGTCTGTTTTATAGCTTGTACAATGTACATTGTATTTTGTAGCAGTATATCCCTAATGGATTATTGCGCACATAAATTGGGGAAAATACAGATAGAGAAAGAGACGAGGAAAATTTTCCTTGTAGCCGTTAGTCTAGAGCTGAGAACTGTGAACACGAAAAAGAATCAAGGGAAAGGAAAAGTTGAATGTGGATGGAACATCAACCATCAAGCATCGAGCATCTATGGATTATTATTATTATTATGTCCTTGTACTTTGTCCCCTTCTTGTGCACGTATCTCCATTTTCCAATACACTCATGTCTCGATTCTCGAGTCTCGAGTATTCCATTTTTCCTATTCCCTATCATCACGTACACAAAACACAATAGACAAAATGTAATACTAAAAGTATACATTATCCAAAAAGTATAGAGTAGTTGAGCACGATAAATGTACGTATGTTATGTGGTTCTGGTTTCCGGGTGGTGTCAATCAATAATTGATAAGCTTTGGCTTCCAACTTGTAACTCCACTACACTGTATGCTTGTATACTGTGTACTGTAGATAGTAGATAGAGCTATTTACGACCACATTTTCAGTTTTTAGGAGTGTCCACAGACCACATGTAATATGTAATATTTAATATTTAATTGTGTATAGGTAAAAACATGCTACGTGTGCATTATGCATTCATTCCACACTGTTCATTGGACATTCGACATTGGATTATCTATTTATGAATTATGAGTGAATAGCTGCAAATATCTAGCTAAATGCGTAATACTGAATACGTAAATAAAAGGTTTGGTTTTTTATCAATTCATTGGGTTTTCTGGTGAAAACATCTAAAAGCTGTCCTGTGTACGTCATTATTCATTAGGCATTATCACACGCATGAAAGGAAACATGATGAGTAATTATGATTTCAATTCCACGAGAACTATTCTGTGTTCTTTCAAGTCCTTATAAAAGTTGTCAAAAGGGCAGAGGTGATGAAACAAGTATTGTGTGGGCATTTTGTTCATTTGTTACTGTGTGTCTTACGGCGTGTACTATTTTTAGAGAAACTGTGTGGCATTTTCACTCCAGGAAACCGTACACATTACACACAGCTGGAAAGAAATTTTCTTGTTAGTTACGTTCAAGTTGAGTGTAGATTGCAGATTTTAGAGTGTTTTCTCTCATTCTTCTGTAAAAGTGCAGAGTTCAGAGAGAAATAACGTAGAAAATTGAGAAATGACGTTCAGAATTCAGAGCAACCTCAATGAAAGCTTTTAGTCTCTTCCAAAGCCCGATCTCAACGTAATCATTTCATTTTATTAGCTTTCTGAATCAAATCAAATTGTGACGATTCAGAATTCAGACTTTTATCCTAGCTTTTATTTTATTCTGTCTTGTGTGTTGTGTTTTGAGCGTTGCCTATTGGCGACTCGTGTGCATGTACATTAATCAAGTAATTAAAACATTGGTACAGCTCATTTAAAAGAACAATCAGTCCAAAGACCACAGAAAAGTTTCCATGTTTGAATTAAGGTTGAAACAACAGCTAAAATTCTAAATTCTGCACATTTCCTTTAAATTGAAAAAACGCAAAGAAAAATCCTAAAGGGATGTACAATAAAAAGTAAAAAAGATGAATGATGCATTTTACATTTTACTGGTTTATTTACGAGGACATATTGATATTTGTTGATAATCTCCTTTCTTTTCTCATACAAGTCAAAACTCAAGGGACCACGCCTCCACAAACTATGAAAGACCTCCTGTCCTGTCTGTTCTTACGAGAAGGAAGGAGAAGGGCCCTTTTGTCAGACCCACACATACCGATTTTGCTGGGTGAACAAGTAGTTTACTCACTTTGTATAAATAGCTAACCAATTTTTTGAATGAATTATACGCATCTCTACCACGACAAGAAAAACACAGTGTAGACAGTGCAGAAAAACACTTAATACTGTAAAATAACAAGAAGTAGAACTATAAGCATTGCAGCAGAATTGGACTTTGGAGTTTGGATTTTGTTGTTTCATTTTATGTTTTATGGAAGTCCTTCGAGCTTAAAGATTAGAGCTTTGAGCTTTGAACTGAGTGGTCTACACCCAGCTGAGAACTTCAATGGCAAATGACAGGACGACAGTCAATTTAGTTAGTTTTGGTCATAAAAATGAAGAAAAAGTACGAGTATTTTGGATCTTTTGGATCTTAATTTAGAACCTGAACAAGTAGAGAAGGCTGATCCATAAAAAATGACTGATAGTTGAGTTTCTAATCTTTAATTCATTATATTTAGAGCGTAGAACGTGAAAGAAATGCGGTGCTCATTCCATTCATTGTTGATTATCGGAAATCTAACAATGATGCAAGATGGTAAAATTAAGCAAATGGAAAGATACAGTTGCTTCGGTTTTCGGTTTTTGGTTTGCCATGTCTACTGTCATGTATGTTTTATTAGTCACATGAAATAATGGGGGTGTTAGTGGTTGTCCTCAAATCGTGTGCCAGCAGCGGCGAGTACAAGTTATCTGTTTCTGGACAATAGAACGGACACGTGGCAAGTGCTACAAACTAGAGAGTAGAAACTAGATACAAACAGCTCAGGATTATTACTTTGTACACAGATATTATTTGATGTTCGTCTCTCCGTTTTGTAGACACCAAATTCTACATGAGATTACAAAAAGTGTCAGAGAAAATTATTCTAGATTTGATTGGATTGGATTGGATTGAGGGATGCGGGGTAAAACTTTCCCAAATGATGTCTTTTTTTACCAAGAGTTCATGTAGTTTATTTAACTTGTTTCTCAATAAGTAATTTGTTTACTTCCTCTTCTTAATCAGCGCATTTACCACTTGCCATCAGTAACTGATTATGATGCCATGTTTGACTATTTCCATTCTAAATTTTTAACTGAAAAGCTATATAAAGCACAAGAAATTGCCCGAGCAGGGTAAAACAATAAAAAGACTAGTATTCCATTATACAAGAAACTTATCCTCTTTTGTCTCTAGTCTCTACAAAAAAGGATAATATTCTATTTTCGTATGGTCCAAACTCTGTCAAATTTATTGAAAAACTACCACACTCAATGCTCAATACTTTAAAGAAGTAAAAAAGCAAGGGTTCGCAATTCATGGTTCATGATTGTTCCTTCAATCGGATGGAAATTTGAGAAAAATATACACAAATTTTCATACATAAAGTATTAAAATGTGGTGTTTTTTATGTCGAACTTGTGGAATTATTGAGAATTGAGAAGTAAAATGTACAGTATACACATTATAAAAATAATGTAAGTGTGTGTGTAAAAGAATTTTGATTATGAAAAAAAAGCGATCAGTTTTAGTTTGGTTTTGGTCTCCTCTGGATCTTGTTTCTTCCATTCTCTGCCCCACGTTCATTTTTGGTTAGGGAAAAAAGAGAAACGCCCAGATTCTTTCTATCCTCTCATGTTTGCCGTCAGGTCTCTGCACTCTCTGTAGGCTGAAGTCTGATTCTCTCTCCCTATTTTACTCCTCATTATGTTCCATTGTGAGTTTTGTGAGCATATTATTGCATGAGTAATCAGATTTTGAATTTTGTCTTACATTGTAAAAACATATAATGAATTCTAATTCCTCTCTGACTGCTTATTCACTATATCCGTCAACTGTATTTTTTTAAATTTTTTTGACACTCATATTTTTCTCCTCATTTTGCTCCCACATTTCACATGAACCCGCAGCATTTATTTTCAAAAAACAAAACAATCTACTCCCATGTACAATGAAATACTTTTGGAGTTTTATACTTTGAACGTTCTATTGGCATGATTTCTGTATTTAATATTCAATGCACTTTTTAAAAATACTCGCCTAAAATTGTAATATTCTGTTATCAGTCTCGTCATTCATCATTCATCATTAGTTAAGAGTTAAGATACTACAACTAGAGTATGGAATGTGGCTCATTGCTTTTTGTGTGTTTTTACATCTCTATGATTATTTGCTTTATGTAAAGATGAAAAAGCATGTATAAAGTACCTAAACATTTTACAAACCAAGTTTCATGCGAATGGATGACGAATAAAACAAACACTGAGTATAAAAAAGTAAGTCTAGCTCACAAAACTCAAGGTCAAAGTAATTTTGGTCAATTTCAAGTAAAAACGAGAGGGGAGGCACAATGAAAAAAAAAAGGAAATTGTTTTCATTTATCAGTTATACTGAGTTGAGTATTGAATATTGAATATTAAACAGCAATATACTTAAAACTACAATGTTTTCAAGTTTCCAATTTTCACATGTTTTGGTCATATGCTTCAGAGGGCTGAAAGAGTGGACTTTGCATCGTCATGATACTTTAGTGGGTGTTTAAATTTCATAGAAACTAAAACCTGAAAACCGACGTACCAATTAAAAGCTCAAAAGGTGTTGTTTTTTCCTGTCTTTTTAAAGTCAAAAGTTGAAAACATTTTCAGTTAATGAACAGAACCAACAAAAAACCAAAATCAATCGTTTTATACTTCTCTACAAGGGCAAAAGTGAATCAAACAATCGTTTTATACTTCTCTGCAAGGGCAAAAGCGAATCAAACAATACTATTGCTGTTCAAGAGTAGTGATGTTTTACTCCAACTCCAGTGAAGAAAGTTCTCTCGTGTACAGCTTGTTTGCTGTTAGCTGTATTCTGCGTCGTGAAATTCAAGTTGTGTCTTTGTACATGTTTCCTATTGTTTCCTAGCATTTTAATTATTTCCAAATTCATCTTCTACTCTTGTCTCTTGTGTCTTGTGTCTAATGATACATTATCTGTTCTTGTCTATGTCTGTTTTTCAGCCTTAACCTTACTACACTCGATTTCAAACGAAAGCGAAAAAGAAAATTTCAGAATATTATAGTACTTTTCTGTACCAAAAAATAGCTCAAGTTTCATCAAAAATATTCTCGTTTACTAGAAGTTCTTCTACTGAATATCTTTCACGTCTCTCGTTTTGTACATTGTATGATGCAGAAAGACAAGGAGAAATTTTTGGTCATTTCCTACCACGGAGAGAAAAGGAATAAAGAATCTAGCATATCAGACATATGGAGACATATAAGGAACTATTATGTAAGTTTCAAAAAGCAAAAGGCTTCGAGTTTCATTCGGTATTAAAATAAATTGTTATGACAAGATTAAGTACGTAAATGTTGCATCACACATTACACGGCTACTATAAGTAGACAGATAATAGTAAATAGTAGTGTGCTTTGACTATAAATGGTATAAAAATGCTCAACTGTGGTGTACAATGTGGTATGTGATATGTGGTACATATCGTTGAATGTCCATGAAAATTATCCTGAAAATAATATATTATAGATGTAATTTATCCGACGTAAAATGTAAAATGTACAATGCACACCGTAGATATTACTCTGTACAAAATATAAAATGTAAAACTACAAGCTATGAGAGACATGTGCGTAAAAGCTAGGTACGTACTAATGTACCGTGTATGCCATAATAAAATGTACTTATAAAGGTAATAGTTAGGTTCGTCGCTCATCTTTCTCATCATGCATGGCCATCTTATGATTTCATGAAGAATGAAGACGAAGAAGAGCTTTCACACAGTCCATCCAAGATTCAAGACTCAAGATTGAGGATCCAAGATCCAGGCAGCAAGTAAGTAAGTACATAAGTGAGGCGTAACAACATCACCACTATACCGAATACCTACCATTCTGTGAACCTCAAGGCATTTTATTATCAGCATTAACCAATTCTTCTTCTTTGCCTTCCTTCTTCATTCTGAGCATTTTGAGTATGTGTCTACTCTGTACGTTGTGTTCTGGATCTTTATAATCACTTTTTTGACCATATGTTCATGTCTTTGTTCCTATAACATGACTCTTCACTACACAGTCAGGCATTTTAGTATAGTTGAAAAGAGGGTGATTGTGTGAAAAAATTATTCTGACATCGTACACAAACTCACATTTGACTATATTAAAGAATTCGTGGAAGTTTTCATGCATTTGTTGTTGTAGAATGTAGAATTTATGTAAAAGACACGACATACTTTTGTATGCATACATAATATATCTATTTCATGAGTTATATTATATTTGTTTTAAACCACAACACACATGGCACAGAATGAGCATCTCATTCTAGACATCTTCCAATAACACATCTCATGGGAGTATACGATTTATAAGAATGAATGATGATGGAATGTAAAATGTAGAATATACAAGGAACACATGTATATTTTGTAAGTACATCTCCATTCTTTATAAACCTTTAGGTATATACTTGTAGATCATATTATATCAGACACGAAACACCACATAGGTAATTCTGGTTAGAGACCAGCATAAGTTTACGTGGCTATTTAGCTTACACATGATGATATGCAGAGATAGCTAAGTCAAGTCAGAGTGAGGTGAGAGTCAGGATTTGAAAAGGCTAAAAGATTAATTCAATGATGTTGGTTTGGTTTGGTTTGGTCTGGTCTGGTCCAGGGTACACTCTTTCGTCTTCGTCTTTTGATGGTCTTTTAAGGGCTTCACATTTAGATCCACACCTTTTTTTTCTCATTTGCATACAAATCCGTTTCCCTTCATCTGGTTCTGGTTCTTGTCTTCATCGTCTTGTAAAATATAAACTCTGTACGCTATCTTCTGTCTTCTTCCTATTGCCGCCTGTCCGTCAAATTTGAAGTTGGAAGTTGGAACTTGTCTTTTTTGTTCCTTTCCACTGGAAAAATACACTATTCAAAAATGTAAATACTTTTGACATTTCGTATTTCTTAGGTGCTCTTTTCCCCTTCATTTATGGAAGTTGTACGTTTAACGTTCAAGGAAATGGAAAACATTCTAAATTGCAGACAACACATTGTAAACTACACAATTGGTGGGTGCAGAGTGCGGAATGTGGAGAAACGTTGAGGTGAAAATATAAAACTTGCAAGTATTATAAAATTCACGATAAAGAACTAAAGGACAGAAAACGAAGAAATAGAGAAAAAACTTACGTTTTCAGTAATGTTATTTCTTGAGATTTATATGAAATGGAGAATGAAATTCAAGGAGAAAAAGAATGAAAAAAAAACAGGAAAAGAAGAAGAATGGAAGGAACACCAACGTTAAGAAGACGATTAAATCGTGCTGGAATTCACAAAGAATACAGAATAGAATACAATGCACCATAATATATTATTATTATATAGCACTTGGACCTCGGACACAATGCCATATTATTATATATTTTTTATCATCCGTGTATTATACATTATATTATAACTACGTTATAGTACAGACATGTCCCCTTTGATGTTTGGATTTCAATCATCAGCCCTCCCATGTGAGTTGAAAATCTTAACATTCATTGTCATCTCTCTCTCTTTCTCGCATTTTCTCTTTTCTCAGTTATCAGCAAGATTGTCCAAGATTTTCATCGTCATTATATCAAAGTAAGTTGCTGTGCATACTTATAGTTGTAGATTTCTTCAGCAAATGCATTTGTAATGATTGTCTGATTCTCTCTTACACCCAATGTATTGCCGACATTTTGTCAAAACATAAATTAAAGAGATAGCATTCGTATTTCTTGATTATTTAAATGCCGTTTTTTGGTTGTATCATGTACAATTCATTGGGGAAATTTCAACGATGCAACATTTTTTTACTTTTGATCTGTACATAACTTTTTCCAAAATGAGTCAGAAAATAGGCTTATTAAAAAAAACTTGCATTCTGTATACTATACTGTAATGTACAGTATCCAAAGGATAACAAGCCAACTAAAGTAAAAAGGTTTTACCTACGTTTTAGTGTTTAAATTTCATACGAAGCACTCAAAATTTCTTGAAATGTACGAAGCAAAACGATTTTTAATTTCATAAATAAGCCTTAATTTGATTCTGATCCCTTTGAAAATTGGAAAACGTGTTGAATTAACAAAGTACATCTTTCTGTATTCTGTAGCATATTATCAGATTAATAACATCAAATATATAGTAGTTAAACTAAAAACTTGAAAACAGAAACAATCAAAATCGGTAGGTTTTCTTTGATTTTGAAGTATATGTGTATATGGTACATTTGAGTTTCCAAAGTTCAAAGCTTTGAAGTAAGGAATTGTACAATGTACCGATGTCTCAACTTTCGCTTTCGAAGCGTCTCTACCGTCAGTTGAAGGAAACCTGCTGGTGAGTTGACCCCCTTTTTTCTGGCCACCTCAACCAACCGCCCACAGGAAACCGCTGCTGCACTCTCGTGATGAACTCAAATAGATATATATGCTAAGTTGTAGACGTATAACAATATGCACTATTTTCATCCTCTCCAGCAAGAAACTAAGGAGGTGAAGAATGGATTATGTTATCCGACGCACAATAAATTCATAGTATCATCTACACATTCTACACATATGTACATAAAAACAAACATGCATACATACTTATATTATCAAGCAGTTTATTATTCATGGTAATTTTCCAGGACAAATAGATACGTTGACTTTTTTTCTTCAAGACTCAAGATGCATGTATCTGTGCTCTGCACTCGGCATAGAGATAAAAACGGCTCAAAAGAGAATGATATTTTCAATAATTATTATTGCATGTACATAATACATAATAATAATTAATAATAATTAGTTTTCATTGTGTGAATTCAAAGTCGAAATTCTAATAATTTTTGAAACGAGACAACAACAACAGAGTAATCCATATATAATAATTCATGTATACATGCTACACACCAACTTGTGCACATTTACAAATACGTACAATATAGTAGGTTTAGGATTCCCTTTATGCCTACTACCTGTTTTTACTGTGATTACAATACCTATGTGTATTGAGAATTGAACATATGTAGAGGAAGGAGAAAAATACTTGATATGTCACACACACACGCAACACGTCGTACGGGATTTCTACATACAACCATTATTTCTTCATGTGTATACCTTTTTCGTACCTTTTTCGTACTTTTTGCTCAATTTATTTTGCTTTTTACTCTTTGTTTTCATCATCATAAATATCAATTCGTTATATGTATTATGTACATCAATGGAACAGCTTCATGATAAGTATACTTAACTAAGTAGTCTGTATGTTGGCATCCGCTACGAAAACAGAATGTCACAATATTGCACATGCATAGAAAATAAAAGATACAAAGATCATGGTTGTGTAAAGATTACATAGTATTATAGTTTCGCGTGGCAGTCCAACATGACAGTCAAATTCAATCAATATGGATTATTAAGTATAGGAATAATATATTATCGAAATTACACAGAATATTTATACGTGAGTTATGACCTTTTTTTTCTCTTTTATTGATGTACTTGTACAGTATTCTAGGACGAAATGTCCACTTATTAATATGGCATGATGTGCTTATATACATGTTCACAAAGGCCTAGAATGAATGGTTTCTAAATATAATATATTGAAAACAACACTGATCTATATAACACACGATTTGAAATCTGAAGTAAGAGACTTGACATATAGGCACACGTTGACGTTATATACACACAATCATATATACGTATATCATATAGGAATCTAAAATTGTATTAAATTTTGTCATGGTAATGATAAGAAAACATGTTTTTTTTTTACCTATATCATCTTTGTTCTTCTCCGTACACAAAAACACAAGAGAAAACGGAAGGACTCATACAGATAACCTTGTGATCTTGCACGTATGGCAAATTTTTGTCTGGTAAAAGAGCATTTATTTTTACGACAGTTTTAATTTTTAATTGAAGATTGGGCTATATAATAATATTATAGTGCTAACTACTAATGTTTGATAACAATAAGTCATCACTTTTATTTCTAGGATTACATAATGTGAAGCGAAACTAAATTTAATAACACATTTATTACAGTCAGAATACAGTCAGTCATGTATAATTTTTGTGCCATATAAAAAAAATCCTCATAATATAAAATATAGTTTTTTTTTTAACCAAAATACTTACTATTTATCACTCATCATACAAAAACAAATGCAACAAAGGATTCAGGTTCCTACTTGTTTAAATGTTGAAAGATTCTTCTTTTGTCTTTTCCTTTAATCTCTTCAAAAAATATACGTTATATATACATGCATCTTCTCTCCAAGCTCCAAGCCATAATATAGTTCATTTATAAAAGAAAAGAGTTCTAAATATCATACTGAATGACACTGGTAAGATAACATAAGTATAATTTCGAAATATAAAACATAATTATATCTGTTTATTCATAATCGTATTACATTTATTAAGTAGGTTATATTACTTTTTAAAAGCGTCAGAAAACATTACTTGATTAATATATTTTTTGTTTGTTTGTTTGTTTATGTGTGGTAGAATACAAAAGAATGGCATTCCATGATGCTCTTCGTCATCGGGAATCAAGTAATAGATACCGAGAATGTTGTGAAAAGCCAGAAAAGGGGAATAAATATGCAGCCGATGAGCTCAAAGTATACATTCGTAAACAGAAAGAGATTAGAAAACAACGAGAAATTCAGGAATATGAAGCACGACAAGAGGTTCTCGAAGCTAAAAAGCAGAGGCTACGAGAACTTGATGTCAAATGTAAACAGGTAATTATGTCATAATAATGTCTTTTTTTACCTGTCTTTTTCTAGTTTTCATAAATACACATATTTAACACTATATATAATAATAATAATAATACTTATAATTTATTGATATTCAAAAACGTGTAATAATGTTTTATTGTTTTCAGGCCATGAGTAAAAGACTTGAAAAGAAAAGTTCAGTTCCTTCATCATCATGTACACAGTATCAAGGAGGAGGGAGTAGTAATGGCGGTGGTGGTATTGTGGCAAATATTCCTAGATATTCTTCAAATACAAAAAGTACGGATAGATCATCTGTTAGTTTGTCTAAACCTAAAGTTAAACGGATTTCAAAATTTACTTCAGGATATACAGAAACTGAACTTGGAACAGAATTAAAACCATCAAAATCTAATTGTAAATTAGAAAGAGAAGCAGCCAATTTTATATTTAAAGAGTTTGAAAATATTGTACGTAGGGAATGTAGAAATATTCTCAAAAACCGTACATCACCAACATCAGTCTCTACAGTCAGTAATAGTAATACTAACAATAATAACAATGCAACAGTTAAAGTTAATAGAAATAGTAGTAGTAGTGAAACCAAAGATAAATTTCAACAACAACAACAAGTAGAACAAGAATTTGATGAACAACTACAACAACAATTTTTAAAGTCAGGAGAAAAATTGAAATCAAGGAATAGTAATACTAAAGTTGATAAAGGAGTAGGTACATCCTTCCTTTTAAATGAACATGAAATTGAAATACATCCTGGAAAATATGACAATAGTAGTTCAGATAGTTGTAGTCAATTATCGGACTATGTTAAACCAATTCATGAATCAAGAGGATTTCATTCATTACTTATAAATAAGAATCATCGAAAACAACAACAACAACAGAAACAAAGAAAATCAAATTTACCATATGTAAATCATCCAGTGAATGAAGAATATGCTATTCCAGAGAGTACTAAACATGCTGCGGCATCAAAAATTCAAGCGGCTTATAAAAGTTACAAAATTCGGTAAGTAAAAAGAAAAATGTTTTTTTTTAAAAAAAATAATAATATATATATATACCATACCAATAATGAATTAATAATTTTATTATTAGCCTTTACTTTGTATTTGTTATTTGATATATTTTTTATGTTTGTATTTGTTGTGTTTTCCTTTTTTACAGAAGTATCTTGTCAGAAGCAAAACTTCGAGCTTATAAATCCTTTCATACAAATAATATAAATAGTATCAATATTAATCATCATATTAATAATAATAATAATAATAACAATGGACTTTATCATCAAAGTAATAATACTTATAATAACAACAATAAAAAATATGATCGTTCTCAACTTGAAAATCTATCAAGTGAGTCAATGGTACAAGATAATAAAAGGAGAAAAATGACATTTTATAAACTACCCTCTCCATCAACAACATCAATGGGAGACGAATCTCAACCTGAAAAACCATATGATATTCAAAATCGCTATCCATCACCATTATCCATCATTAATGGAATTCATTTAGGAAGTTCAAATAATTACAATTATAGAACTACTACTAGTAATAATGTCAATAGTAATAAACCATGTCCTATTAAACCAAATCCAGAAGATATTCCTGGATATATTCCTCCACCTGCTGGTTTTTCTGCAACAATTCCAAGAGCTCCCGTATTATCTCCAAGAATTGTTCCACTTTTACGTCTTAAACCAATTGATGAACCATTTCCAAAACAAGTTTTTGATAATAATTCACTTTATAATTATGAAAATCAAAATAGTTCTCCAGCTGTTAGTCCATTAAAATTAATAAGTAGTATTTCTAAATTTCAATTCCCATATTCACTACAAGCAACATCTTCAAAAGATTTATTACAATCAACAACTTCAGTTAAAGTAATAAATGATAATGTATTGAATAAAACATCAACAACAAATGAAATTGAGTACAAAACAAATCACCAGCAATCATTATTTTTATCATCAACTCGACAACAGCAACAAAAACAAGAAACAAGTAGTACTACTAATAATAATAAAAAATCAAGTCGAATACCTACATCCACTGGAATTTATTGTAATGGAGAAATTTCCTCTTCCACAAAAAAACAACAACAAAAATTATCTACTACAACTTATATGGATTTGCCTGATCCAGCTTTTTCAACAGTATTACAAGAAAAAGTACGTTTACTAAAAGCTGATTCAACTAAATATGGAAATAATAATGTTAACGTAAACACTTGTAAAAAACCGGAAGCTGTCACAACAACAACTACTAGTACTATGGGTAGTAATGATAATAATAATCAACAACAAATAATACCAACAAAACATCGTGATAAGATTATGACTACTATTGCTACTACTAACACAACAACAACAACAAGTAAAAGTAAGTCACCAACTCGTCGAACACAAATGAATGCTGTATCAAAAGCTACAGAACAAATTAAGAAAAAGATTGTTGAAGCTAAACAAATACTAGAAGATTATAAACAAGAATTATTGAGAAGTAGTTCAATGTCAAGTATGACACAACCTCGTAATGGTACTGGAGTAGATGATCCAACTTATGAATCTGATTTTGATACTGAAATTCATTCTCAATCACAATCTTTATCTCAAATACAAAATAGTTTATTTGGACATGATAGTGAAATTTTATCTAGTGTAGCTCTAGATAATAATAATATACCAATTCCGATCGAATTAAAAAAGAAGACAAAGAAAAATAATGAAGTCATATCATCATCAGCCTCATCATCATCTGTATCATCTTTATATCAAAATCAAAATATTATCAAAAAATCATCAAAAGATAAAAAGTCATCATCATTATCATCATATCCAACAACAAATAAAGAAAAAGAAGAAGAGAAATTTGTAGGTTCTCAAAGTGAAAGTTCAGAATATGAAGAAATTCAAAATGTTTCTACTAGTCAACAAGAACAATTAAAAATTCGTCATAAGCAACATCATCATCATCAACAACAACAAGCTAATGATATTTCATCATCAAAAAAATCTTCACACTCTTCAAAAAGACCATCTTTAAACCTAGAAGGGAAAAAGGAAAGAAACAAAAGTTCTAGTATAAATAATAATAAAAATAAAATGGAAAGAGACAAACAATTAATAAAAAGTACTTTATCTGAAACTAGTTCAAATACTAATTTAGATACTACAACAACAATTTCCTCTTCATTAAAATCACATGATCGTTCATCTAAAAAACGATCCACAGATCATGAAGCAGAAATAAGTAGAAGATCACAAAAGATTGATAATAAAGATGATTTAGAAAGGAAACAAATTAGTAGAGAAGTAAAAACAATCGTTACACAAAGGTTTTCAGATAATTCGGAAATTCAAAGCATACATGAGAGTCATCGTAGTAGTACTGATAAAAGTAAATCTCAACATCATCATCAACATTCAATTTCTAAAAATGCAATTGTTAGTATAACCACAGGACAACAACAACAACAACAATTTGGATCTATTTCAAGTGCATCATCAAATTTACCAACTGAAGATTTAGTATATGAATCTGATTTTGATACTGATTTACAATCTATCAGTGCTTGTCAAGGTGGACAAAATAGTATCAACAAAAATAATAGTAATAATGTCAATAATAATAACAATAATAGTAATAGTCATCAAAATAGTCAGATTTTATCTAGTATCGTTGTAGATTTTGTACTAAGTGAAGTACAAGATTCAAGCATTGCTAATAGTATTTCTTCTAACAATACAGCAGGAAACGAAAGAAGGGATTTAAATGAAAAATTAAAATCTTTATCCAAAATTGATGAAAGTTTACCAAAATCTGATGGTGGTGGTAGTAAAAAAATCACTACTGATCAAAGCTTACAAGTCCAACCGGAAGAGTTAATAATTGAAGAGCAATATGATGATGAAGAGTATTCAAATATTTCAAAGAAACAACAACAAAAATTCAAACAAACATCAAAGAAAGACAGTCAGCTCTCAATGGAAAAAGAAATTGAAGAATTAGATACAAATGTATCATTTTCTCTTGCTTCAAATATACCTGAAGATATTCCATATGATTTGGATTTTGATACAGAAATAGATGAAAGTCAAACACAAACTTCACCTCCATTATTATTATCATCAAGAAAAGATTCAGAAACTAAAGAAAAAAAGAGAGGGGTCAAATTAGACGAAAATATAAAAGAAAATAATGATATTTCTAGTATTGCATTAGATTTAATTCAGAGTGAAACTCAAGAAGAAGCAGAGGGGAAAAGACAATTAGTATCATCATCATCAGCATCAGTAGTTGTAGTAGATGAAGTTTCCTTACAACTTGATAAGAGTAACAAGAAAGATGAGTCCATTTCTTCAATTTCTACTCAAAGTAGTGTTAAAAATAGTGAAATAGATGATGACGAGATTGAGATTGAAAAGAAATTAGAATGGGTAGAATCTTTAATGCAAGGATCAAAATCTATTTCTTCAAAGTCCAAAGGAAAAAAAATAACTACTTCTACAAGTACTTCCTCTACTTCTTCTTCTTCAACTAATAGCACTATTACAACTTCTACAAAAGGAAAAGATGGACCAAAATTGATTGAAGATGAAAAAGAAAAAGATATTTCTGGTAAAATTATTGAACAAATGAATTCTATTTCCTGTGCATCCAATGTTCTTACTGATGATGCTAGTATACAAACCAGTATTAGTCAAGATAAAATTCTAAATGAAATTATTATTAATAAGGATAATAATAATAAATCTGAACAACTTTTAAAACTAGATGAAATCAAATCCAAAAGAAATAACGAACAAGAAGAAACAACATCTCTAATGAATATTGAACAAAAATCAGAATCTTGTCAAACACCTCAGTATTCTGAACAGTTTGAATCTAAAATTGAATCATCATCATTATCAAAAATTTTATCAGAATACAAGGAACAAAAATCTGAAGGATCGTCACAAATATCAGGAACAGAGAAAAAGTCTGCCTCCTCTCAATCTTCAGTAATATCTAATCAAAAAAATGATACAGTTGAAAGTCAATATGTATTATTATCTCAACAACAAGTTGATGACAAGGAAAATGAATTATCTAGTAATCAAAACAATTATGAATCAAAATCATTTAAATCAGAAATTTCACAAATTCCTGAAATTTCTGAAAAAAGTATCATAGCTGAGCTATCAGATGATGGTGATAATAATATTAATGATGATAATAATCAAGACGAAGTAGATGACTCAAAATTACCTTCTAAAATTTCCAAATGTGACAAGTCTATTGAAACCACAATATCAGAAACAAGAATTGAGTCGGCAAGAGATAAAAGTACAAATAGTAATAACAATAAAGCTGTTCTTACCTCTATTCAAAAAACAGAAACAATTGAAACACAAACAAATGACACAATTGAAGTAAATTTAAGTAAGGTGGATGAGTTAATTACAACTAGTAACATAACAACTCCAAATGTACCTTCTGTATTAATACAAGAAGAGAAGGAATCAGAAAAGTTACATCAACAACAAAAAGAAAATTCTACATTAGATAAAACTCTGAATGATTCAAAGATCATTGAAAAAGAAGAAAATACTATAGATGCTGCAAAAGAAATATGTACTAATGAAGACAAAGAACAATCAACAGTAGAAGAAGAAGAAGAAGAAGAAGAAGAGGAAGAATTACAAGATGAGGAATATACATCAGCATCGTATGTGTCGAATTTTCATGTGGAAGATGTAGTGTATGAATCTGACTTTGATACTGATGTTCAGTCTGAAAAATCCAAATCATTACAAATATCAACAAATGAAACCGAACTTAGAAGATCAACTACTACTACGACTGTCTTAAATACAACAGAACAAGTTGAAGTAAATGAAGACAAAGACAACAAAAGTTATACTATAGAAAGTCGGGATACTCTTTCTGATCTATTACCAGAGAAAACTGGAGAGGGTGACTACATGAGAATGAAGCTAATAATTGAAGAAAATATAAATCATGAAATGACAGTTGGTGATGATGACCACAAAAATATGATAGAACCAAATTTAAAACTTCTTGTAGAAGATAAAGGTAAATTGGAGGAGATGATTGGAAGAATAATTAATAGAATGATTAAAGAAGTTACTGAATCTAGAAATGAAACTTTAAAAGAAACTCCTATTCAATCATCATTTGTAGGAATCATTTTACCAGAAACAGTAGAATCTTTCAAAATACAATATGAAGAAAAGGATAAGGAGGGACTTGACAAAAATAAGCAAGATGAGGAGGATGATGAAGAAGAGGAAAGAGAAATTGATGTAGAAGAAGAATGGTTTGAAGATGATCTTGGTGGGATTACTTCAGATCCAGCAGAAGAAGAGTCTTTGAAACGAGAGGCGGCTGAAATTGTGGCGGAACAATTAAGAATAGAAAATGAGGTAAAAATATAAAATATACATGTGCACATATTATATGAAAAAAGTTTGATATTTCATGATTTAATTCACTGTATGTGTAGAGAATAGAAACATTTACTGTACTCATTGTACATCTATAATATGTATACATATATATTAATCGTAATACTCTGATATTGTAGCACTTGTTTCATGCATCATTTACTGTAAATCACATTTTTAGTTTATGTTTTTGATTCAAACTAGTATAGTTTATCTAGTTAGTAGGTTTAATCATTAACAATGTATGTATAACATTATGCTAATCTATGTTTTTATCATCTTACAGATTCGACAATTAGAAGCATTACAAGCTAAAGTTCCTCATACATTATTACAACTACAAGATGTACCAGACAAACCACCACCACCACCCTATTCGTCCTATTCTATGAAATCCTTTTCCATTTCTTATACACAAAAGCAGTTGGAAGAATTAATAGTTACTCAAGTGGAAAAATCATGGAAAATATGGACTGAAACTGGAAAATTCCCTAAAATGGAAATGGATTCCCCTGATGATAATGAAAAATTAATACCTAGTAGTGATAGTAATAATACAGCCCAAAATTATCATCATGTAGAAAACATTGATGGTGATAACAAAGATAATAATAAAGAAACCAGTGGAGACACACCATTAAATCAAAATTCCAATTCGAATCAAATATGTGATATAAAAGATGTTTCCGTCCTATCAACTCGTGCCTTCAATCATCTTTTGTTTGATTTGATTCAAGATACAATAAAAGAAACACTTCAAATAGAAGATTTAGACTCCCCAGTTGCAAAAGAATATGTTGATAGAATTCGTCCAGGAAGTTTAGCATTAGCCGCTCAAAAAATGAGAATACCCAAAACGAGGGAGGAATTAATTGAAACCGTCCTAACTAAAGCTAAAAATCTTTTACCTTGTACTATTCTAGCAAATTCAGTTCGACAAAGGTTAACTAAATGGACTTCACGACCTAGAGATTTAGTAGATGAAATATTAGCAGAAGAATTAATTCAAGAAGATCGTGAATGGACTGAGAACTGGCCTGAAGAAATTCTTATTTTGGATAAATGGACAGAGGTTAGTTTTATTATTCATAATTCGTGTACATATGTTTTTCTTTTACTCTATACATTGTACTCTATAATAACACTTTCGTCTCAACAAAGCTGTGATTATTTTTCTTATTTTTGTCTTTTTATCTTAGAAATATTCTCGTCGTGCTATACGTGAAGTTCTTCAAGCATTTAGAACTGTCTATTCGTAATCGTAAGGAAAATATTGTATACTTAAATATGGAAATATAACTATTATCATTATAACGATTACTTGTAATTTATGAAAATATATAAACTGACAAGTCCAAATATATTTTGTATAACTTTAACAAAACAAACTGAATGGTATTAAAAGTCTATATTTGGACAAATTTATACTTAATTAATAGTATTACAGATCCTCTACTTATTATTATTATTTATTAATTGATCATAAGTTCCTTATGTATGTACATAATTGTGTTGTTATTTAAGAATAACAACAGCAGTATAAAATGAGAACTTATCAAAAATATGCCATAGTATATGCCATGACACTGTTACCTATATATAGTAACTAATAACTAAATGAGCATACATTAGTATTATATGTACAATGTATGTTTACATTCATGTTATACCCAAACAACCTTCACTTTTATGGATTCTATCTATTGTTTTTATGTATTATACGTGTCTATTTTTATTATTTATTAATCTTTTTATGTCATAACATGTAAAAAAATATGTATATGTGTATAATATGAAATATTTTATCTTCATTATATGACTCGTCAGAATACGTTTTATATTCTTCTTTGGTACTCTATCAAAATTTTATGACACTGAAAAGTGAGAATATTGCATTATACATTTATATATGGCAGTTGACTTTTTTATGGACACGTAAAACTTAAAATTGAGAAATAAAAATAAATCGTAATAATCTATCATAATTATATAATGTATAATTTTACTTGATTATTTATTATCGCGGATTTGTATTTTTCATTGACATTAGAATATATATATTATATAGTAATAATATAATATAATTTACATAAAGTAATATGTTGTATAATATTATATAGAACCTATAAAGAACTTTGTGCAACATATAAAAAGAGGAATATATTATACATAACAAGCACGAAAACAAGTAGTAATAATAAGTATTATTAAATCGTATGTGAAGACGTTTAAGAGAATTATAAAATGTTGTACAGTATTAGTATACTAGTAGTAAACGTTGTTTTTTTGGCGAAAGACTCTGTATATACAGTATAATATATATAAATAGAGTCTCGTCGAGTTATTTTATGCAAAAATCACATAGAAAGAAGTCAAAAACTCATTTTGTATGTGTTCAATTTAAGCCTTCTTAGAAGGTAAATGTTCTGGTTTCTGATTAACTTTTTAGTCAGACTACTGCGAAACTTTTCTATATAATAATTAGAACTTTGAAACCTAAATCTAAATTTGATCTACAACGATATATTTTTCTATTTGCAGTCTTCACATATCATACTATTATAGTAAAACACATTTTTATAGCAACTATAATCTATAAAAAATAGTACACATCAAAATATATATAAATACTACGGAACGTAAAATTTGTACAAATTATATATATAAAATGTTCTACTATTTCAAAAACATATACGCCGGAACAAAAACTAATAGTACTAAAATTATATATATGCGATTGTATGGAAAAAAATTATAGAAACTATAAATCGCCTATAGCCTAATTAATTGTGTCATTATACCTAGAACCTAAAAAAGTACTTTTCAAATTTCAAGTTTTACTCTTCACTTGAGAAAAAGTGACATCTTAGATTTGTAAACCCCAATGAGCAATTTCATCACGAAATTTTCGTGAATATCATAAAAATATATTATAGAAGTTCTTTTTAGGAAATAGAAAACTCAGTCAGTAAAACTTTTAACTCCTGAATCAAATATAACCTTAACTTTTAAAGAGCAAAAAAAGTCCTTTTCTATAAAAAAGAAAAAATTAGTATATATATATTTATGTATATATATATAGGAGGAGAATGAAGAATAAAATAGCCCAAAATAGAGGATATATTTATATATGTTCTGCCACACATATACTCGTGAAATTAAAACTGTTGCGTACAACCTAGATCAATAATTACAAAAAAAGGACATTATATTCATTAACAAGTAAAATACTAAAAAATAGTTATTGCAGCTAAATTCTCTGACATACTATGTTTTATACTGTATTGTAGCTCTTTTCCTTTTGTACATGTAGTGTATATATACTATTATGTATACATATGTGTATATATGTAAACAAGTTTAATTCAATTTCATCACTGATTTAGTTAATGTTCGTTGAAACCTCTACATCGTTGCATGAAATACATAATATTATACAAAAAGAATTCATATAATATACATATTATATATATATATGTAAGTCAGTGTCTTCTTGTCTATGTAATATACATCATGCAAATCATTTCATTTTATGATACGTAAATAGTGTGTAGTTTTGTTGAAAGTTACTTTGAAGGCATATATATATTTTCTAAAAAATAAATACAGGTAAAAAATCCTGTTTATATAATATAATACTCCAGCATAATTATAAATAGAGACACACACGAACTTTTTGTAGTATATATAGCATTCTAATACCCTGTTACTAAAGAGAAAGTATATATAGCTACTTTCTCCACACTTTTCTTACATATATTATATATTCCTTATAAAATATTATTTTGGTGTATTTAGACAAATTGTACAAAACGTTCATTAAAAAATATATAATACATACACAACACATTCATTTTTACACCTCAACATGTACAATATCTAATTAAATATATATATATATTTAATATTTATAATATTCCCTCAACAATTTTTTAAGACACACACTTTTCTTGAACCAAATTGTTCAAGAATAAAACAAAACTTTCTAAATCCGCCTAAACATTTGACACAATTTTATGGATTACAAAACAATGTATAGGGTATTTTAACCAAAAAATACACGATATTTTATAAATTTGTAGGAAAATTATGTACTGTTTGTTTCGTTTTTGCAACGCGGAAGCTCACATGCTTTCATCTTAAAAACTGTGAGAGTGAAAGTAGAAACTTTTACTTATGGAGAAAGTTTAGAGAAAGTTCTGAATTTTTTAAAAGCTCTCGCTGAAGTGCATATAGTTTGTAGTAGAAAAGTAATATAATATGTGTATATACTTATAAATATACTTTATTGTGCCTGTGTGTTATTTAATCAGTGTGTGAAAACATCTTTTAACGTATTACTATATTTTATCAGATATAATATACATATAAAACAATAATTATTTCTAAAAGTAGAAATATGCATAAAATATCATATTATTATAACATTTCATATATATGTATATAGTATATATATAAGTATGGTACAGATTTCACAGTCTTTTAGGTAATCTTGTGGCCGTTTATTTATTTTTTTCGTATCATTTTTCTAATTATATATATATATATATATTATGTATATTTTTCTATTTTTAAAAGTGTGTGTCTTTCTGTAGTTTTAGGAAGCTATTAAAGTAGGATCGAGATGGGAGAGAAACATAAAAAGTACGGTTTTATTTTGATAAACACATATATATATAAATATGCTGTGTCCATATATCTGTATAGCTGTAAAACCTGTGAAATCAAAGAGTTTGTAATGCACAGAACCCAACAAAGTGTACTGTATATAATATATATCTACAGATGTATCAAGTATATAGAGACTTTATTTTTATAAGTACTTTTTGACATTTGACACTATTTTATTTTATATAAAAAAATATTTTGAGTGTTTGTTTTGTTTTTTTTACTTTTTACTTTTTACCATGCAAAAGTATATATATAATATATTATATATCGTTCGTCGTTGTCATTAATAATGACTCATTATATATGTATCAGAGTATCTCAGCGTATATATATATATGCATATTATTTATAGAAAAAATAGAAGGTTTTGTATTTTTTTTTAGCAAGTAGAAGTTTCAGGCACGTTATTATCATTATTATTATTCGAATTATTATTGTTTTCCAAAACCGACGCAGTTTTTGTTAGGTTCAAATCATTATCATTATTATTATTGTTGTTGAAAGTTTTATCATTGGAATTTGTCTTTTGTTCATCGGCTGTACTATCAGTAGTATTCACCATTGAATTTTGTTCTTGTTCAGTATTTTTTTTTATATCAGTTTTAGAAGGTGTCGAATTTTCCATAGTTTGACAGTTAGTTCCATCTACTTCTTGACCTTTGGTATTATTCGTGCCATTATTAGTACCTTTGACTTGTAAAATTCCCTCATCAGTATCAGTAGATTTAACATTCTTGGTAACTGTAGAATCCGTAGTGTTAATTGAATTATTGGAAATATCCTTACAATTTCCATTCTCTGGTTTTGAAACATTAGTACTTGAAGGTGTAGGAGTAACAACAACAAGGCCAACATTGTTTGAACTCACTGGTAAATGATGATTATTAGTATTATTATTTTCAGTTTGATCCATCTCTTTATCATTTTCTGCATGCTTAGTAGGTACTGGATTTGAATCATTTGTTGTTTTTGTTGTAACAAGTGTACCAAGTTGAATTCCATTTGTAGTACAAGATGAGTCATTTTTATTGTTGGTAGTAGTAGGAGGAGGATTGTTATCAGTTGGTTTTGGTTGGATCAATTTTTCTGGAGTGGACAATCCAGTTTTGACAGCTACCAATGGCAAATTGAGACTATTAATATTTTGACGTCCAATTTTAGCAGGGGAAGATGACTTTCGTGGGTTTTTGGTGACTACACTAATGTTATCATTAGTATTCAATTTCATGTTATTAGTAGGACTATTATTACTACTTAAAAAGTTGACACCAAGTCCCAAATTATGATAACCTTTTAAATGTTGTTGTTGAGGTGTTACATTTAGTAAACTTTTAGTCGAATTAATTAAAGAAGAGGATAAGTCAGTGGATTTTGAGGGAGTAGTAGTAACAATCCCACTGCTATTATTAGTAGTCATTTTTTGTTTGTTATTAGTTTCCAAAGACAATGCATTAAATTTTGGTACTGAGTCCGTTAAACCTTGGTTTGTACCTTTATTTGATTCATATTTTTGTTGCTGCTGCTGTTGTTGCTGGTGAGCCATAATAAAAAAATTATTTCCATTACTTTGTATAGTATTTGATAGTGGGGAAGATGATATTTTTGCATGACTGGAGAGAGACAAATCCAATGAAGTATTATTATTGTTGTTGTTGTTATTATTATGAGGACTATTGTTAATAATACTTATTTGGGGTGCAAACTGAGGAAAATTCATAAATGCATTCGCAAACATTATATTACTATTATTATTATGAATGTTATGTCTTGGACTATTTTGAAATTGACTAAACTGTGTAAGTAAAGGCACATGTGTTTGAAGAGGGACACCATTAGAAAATTCTATAGCACTATATGGATAACGAATTGTGGAGGCAGTGGTAGAGCCGATTGATGCAGTAGGAGTAGTAGTAGTAGCCGTAGTTGTTGATGTCATTGTAGCATTTACATTTGAATTCATACTCATGTTTGTAGATACATTGATATAGGAAGGTAAAGTTGATGTTGGGGTAGTAGTATTACTATGAGATGGAATTATTATATTTTCATGTACTTTACTACTTGGACCATTTAAAATTATATCTCCAAAATATGAATTTGAATTATATTTTAAATTTGAAGTGGAAATAGTTGGTGTTGGTGTGACGGCATTACTACTACTAGTACTACTAGCATCTACTGCATGTCTAGATTTGAAAAATTTGGGTTTCTTGGGAGAGCAAGATGGAGATTTATTTGTTCCTTTTGGAAAAATTTTGGAATTTGATAGTGGTGAAGATGAAAGTTTATTTGTACTTTGTGATAATTTTGTTGGTGTAAATTTGCCATCACTAATACCATTGATAAATGGTGTATTCAGAGTTACTGCTTGATTACTGTTAGTAACTGGTTGTTTACTACTACTACTGCCACTACTACTACTACTATTACTATTGATACTGTTTCCTACGTCATTATTATTATTACTTGGTGAAAATGTTGTTGTCTTGTGATTCAAGAGGGAACGGTTTACTATGGGTGTGATTTCAGCAGAAAAATAATTAATTCCATTCTGTGTTGATAAATCTTCTTTTAGTCTTTTTGTAACGGATTTCAAGGTTTCCATATTACTGTTCCCACTTGCATTGTTATTACTATTACCATTACTTCCTAAAAGTTTTCGTTTTATGGTAGGAACTTTAAGTTTGGGTGTATCTATTTTTTCGGACGAAACTGTTTTTACAACAGTATTGGTTTTTATTGGTCTCTTACGACTCAAACTGAGATTTTTCGATTTAGGATTCGTTGTTGTTGTTGCAGTTGTTGGAGTAAGACTATTTGGTTTTATAATAGTAACATGGTTATTTTTACCATTTATGTTCAACAAACTTGGAGAGTTTGAAACATTTTTACTGTTACTATTATTATTATTATTATTATTGCTACCATGATATTGGAGTGGAATAGGAATTGAAAGTTGAACTGGGTACTGTAAACTATTGTTCAGACTTTTATTAGTCAATAGTGGACAAGTATTTGTATCCATAATATGGTTATTATTTTTACCAGTACTATTACTATTATTTCCTTGAATACCAACTAAATATGTGTGATTATTATTATTATTGTTGGTACTGGAATGTATTCCATTTGAAGAAATAAGAGGTGAAGATTTAAAAACAGTAGAAGCACTAAAAGTTCCTGTTGATACATTAGTTGGTGTAACTATTGTTGTCGAACAGGTGGTGGATGATGAAGAAGAGGAAGTCATAATAGAAGATGGTCCATTTGTAGTCCCATGTATTATTTTCTCTTCTCCAGAGGCAACATTTCTTGCACATATTACCCCATTCTCACTTATACGTAATTGCACTTCTTTCTCTTTTATTTCATTGTAATTTTTGTTCATGTATGTATTTGTAGTATTTGTAGAAGTAGTAGATGTAGTCGTAGTAGCAAAGTCCCTACGAATAGGTTGCTTAGATTTGGTTCTATTAGGATCTTTAATTTTACTTTTATTAGGACTTTCACCATTCATATCCAAGTTTTTAGACTTTTTCCGATTTTTAATTGGTAATAAATTCTCTCCCTTGGACTTTGATGATTTAGAAACTGTTGAACCATTAAGAATAGGAGGAGTTTCATTATTATTGACTATTACATTTATTGGTCTGATCATTCCTGTACCATTTGTTTCACGATATTTCTTTAATGTTGCCGTCTTATCCTTTTTCTTTGTAGAGTCACCACCAGTAGAATTTTTCAAAAGTTTTGGTGACATTGTTGTTGTTTCTGTTGATAGTTTGTCCATTAGGGAACCTTTTGAGCAAGAAGATGATAATGTCAACGATTTTTTTGGAATGACTGTCTTAAATATTGATGCAGGACCTTTAACACGGTAACACAATTGCAGTGGTTTACCATTCTGAGAAAACGAGAAAAATATATTTATAGTAACGATTTTTTAGTCAAAGTATATCATATATTATATATATCCATGTACATATAAAAATAATATAAAAACTGTTGTATATTATGGTACGGCATGATGAAATACATGAAAATTCATGTATTTCATCAAAGAATCCACATTAAACATATATTATGTATGTTTTTTTTTACCTGTGTCCAAGAATATTTGTAGGCAATATCCATGAGTAAGAAGTCATCAGGCAATATACGCTCACCATACATGACTTCAATGGTTGCATCATTTGTGAGATCATATTTCCCTTGAATTAGTTTTTTCAGAATTGAAATACTCACAGCAGCTGGACATTTGATAAAGCGCTTTGTACTTTCCTATTATTTTTTTTTTTAAATCGGAGGAAAAATAAATAAAATACACAATAATATTATATATTATACCATTATTTTTACATTTATTATTGTAAAAGTTGAGTAAATCAGAGTTACTCACTTTTGTATTCACATACTTACACAAAGTTTAATCAAATATATCTAACAAGTTTCACATGTTACATAATGTATACATAATCAATATATATATATATGTAAAAAGGGCACTGCTAAAAATTCAACTTACTCTGAAATCTACATCTGTAGTATGGTACTCCAATGTTAGGTTGATTATGTCATCGGAGGTTATATATGTTTCATTATACACATGACCTGAATCCGTTTGACTTGTAGGCTTAGATTCGGTATCTTCATAAAACTTGCGACGTCTTTGCATTTCATTTTGAAAAAGACCTGGAACTAGCTTGTAGACAATTTCTTGAAGCATTTGATCTGGCCTAATACTCGACAAGGGTTTTGCTTCATTTAGTTGAACATCACATTTTGGACAGTACTCGGACTTCTCAAGATGTTTTACAATGCAACTTTTGCAAACTATTCATATGAAAAAGGTACATCATATTATATAACGGATAATGCTACACACACACACACACGGTATATATATTGTCACTTTCAAATTTCAAATTAAAAGTTTCAATACTATAATAAAGAGTATATTATATGAAAAATATAAAAGAACTTACAAGAATGTAGGCATTCCACGATAGTTGTGGCTTCAACAAAGTACCCTTTGCAAATGTGACACGTCAAATTTGGTGCGAGGTCTTTTGATTTTACTTTCGTAGTTGCATTCATTTCTATATCGTAATTTGAGGTTGAGAATGACTGCTTTAGTCACTCCCAAAACTAGTAAAAACAGTAACTATACAAACTTTAAGAACTATATATAGATTATAGAATATATTTGCGGTCTAAAATGACGAATGTATAGTATATCCAGAGTTTTTACTCTTGGTACATAATACAATATATATTAGTTGAAAATTTGTCCTATGTTATTATTATCACATATCACACCATTTTTTACTTGAAATTTCTTGAAAAATCCTTTCCACAGAGTATGAGCAAATAGGACTTTGATTTTCATTTCTTTAGTGCAGAGGAACGTTAAAAAAAATGTTATAGATTCTTTTACATCAACTTTGTTAATAATAGCGGTATTCTAAATATTTATATTCTACTTATTCATACTAAAATACTCTTCGTGGAACTGTTATATTTGAGCTTAGTTTTTTTTTCAACTGTACTCAGTTCTCTCTGTAGTAGTAATTGCAGTCTCAAAGACCTAATAGAATGTTCCTTCTATGTATAAAACTCTTTTTGACTATATATTATATGTAAGTACTTTATAAATTTAAATCTTGAATCAAAAGTAACACCTCTGTTTTAAAGGTGAATACTTTTAGTTTGTTTGTTTTAAAAGTTTTGTATTATATTGATATGGATCATGATATATTTTCATGTATCATTTTTTAAGTCTTTACTTTCCAAAAATCACAATTATACCACTGAATTAATTAAATTTTGTGTTGTATTCATAATCTCTTATAATGTGGCACAATATATTATATACTTACACCAAAAATCACAAAGTCTCAAGGCCAAGAAGAAAATTAAGTTTAGATATAGTTTCCAGAAGACGTTTTTGTTGTAGAATTATTGCTTCAACTTTGAAGTGCATATATAGGTAATATCATTGCAAAAACAGTTCCCAATAAAATAATGTCAAAATGTATAAATTTTATAGCACACGTAGGTACTGTTGCAGTTTATAGTAGTATATAATAGAGGAAGATGCAAGATGTTGAAAACTATTCAATGCACAGTCCAGGACATTTTCAGGGTAACTGGTGTAAAATCAATGTCTTCATTATTGAGGATAATTCAGCAGTGGTGTCCATAATATTTAACGGTCTTGAAGACAGCAAGTGCAATAATAGAGGTACAAATTCTGCAAACAGAAACAAAAGACAGCTATTATAATTTATATAATGTTTTTGTAATAAAATAATTATAATTTTTGTAGTGTGTATCAAAACGAAAAAAGTGTACTATGGAATGTGTCATTATGTAGTTAGTTAGTAGTTAATATATCTGTATAGGATATAGAGGATAATGAATAATGAATGTATTATGTCAATCTACTATATACATGTATATATATATACATAAAGATATTTGACTGTCATAATTCACAATACATTTTAATATATACATTTCTCATTATTTAGAACGAGAATGCACCATTGTTATTGATTTTATATAAGTACTTATTGTTGTTTTACATGTTTCACATGTCCACACAGGATATAAATACGACAAAACGGTGGTCACGTTTTTGGTTTGAATTTCTTGAAAATATTTCAATTAAAGTTCATCACACTGTTTTCATAAAATAAAGTGTATATTATTATGATAATTAAATTGGCACTGTTGATATCTCAAAATATTCTTTTCTCATAATTACATAATGCAGTTTTTTTAGTACTATATTAACTTCTTCAGAAAATTTTAAAAATCTGTGGTATTCAAAATAATGTTTCAAGTTTAATGTTTAAACTAAGTACGAAAACTAAAGAATATATTATATAGAATAGTGTATCTTTCTGATAACTCTTTGTCACATTAATTTTGGCTATGTAGATTATTGTCACGATAATATATTCAAATATTATTTGAGCATGTGTATATTTACATCTTTATTTAAGTTCATCTCCTTTGTTGGAGGTAATAAATCTCATGTATTTTGCGGTATAGTAAACTTTTGTTTATATGACCATATAGGCAATGAAAATACAAAACATAGAAGCACACATCACAAACACACACAGTCACATAATACTATTTTATATAGCAAAGTTTGTTTTTTTTTGCAGTTTAAATTCTCAACTGTTGAATCCTTTTTGTTTGAGGTAAGTAGATGGTTGAAAAAAAAAGTTAATTTGAATAGTTAATATAGTGTTAATGACAGTGTTAAATACATGAACTTTAATGTTATTATTAGTGTGGTAGACTTGAGAACTAACATTAAGTATATAATAAATATATAATATGTTAATATGTATAAACTTAGTTATTTATGATTTTCATCTCTCTCTCTCTCTCTCTCTGTGTTTTCTGTTTTGTGAACAAGGTTGCCAGTTTCTAAAGTTTACATACACTAATATATACACTAGTCCAAGTGAGGTCCCATATAGAAAAAAATTGTTATGTGTGTGACGGAAGCGAGCCAGAGAAAACAAAGAAAAGGCTAGGCAAATGGAAAAACGAAGTCAGGATATTACATTTTCAACCCTTGACGGGCAATGTGAAACATGATGAAAATGGAAGATCTCGACTAACATTTGAACATTGAAGGGTATAGGGTATACATAAAAGAGACCCTTCAATATATATGTATGTATGCATGTATAGCATACTGTATTCACATATATATTATACCTCCCTTACAAATATGCCCCATGATGTTTACTCTCTTTCTATCTCTTCTGTTCCTCTTTTTCCCTCTAACATCTATGTATCTATCTATCTATAGAAAAACTCGATAGTATTATTGGACTGTTCAGAGTGATTTGGTTGGTCGTTGTTAAATTTGTCCGTCCCTGCAAAGTATTCCTCCAGTACAGACAAACTACTACTACTACTACTCCTACTACCATTACTACCATTACTATTACTGTTAAGTATACTTCTTTTCATTGTAGTTTTTATGTGCGTAAACTCATATAATACGTGTGTATATAGATCTATACATGTGTTATATATGCACCATACACAAAAAGCACACAAAAGTATATATTGAATACAAAACACAAAACACATATATGCTATACATCCACACTGTTTAAAAGTGTATAATGAGAACTGTACAAAATAAAAATGTGTAGTACGTAGCACATTGACGGAGAAACATTTCTTCATCATTTTGCTATCAACATAATCATGTTTGTCTATTATTCGGGAGGTTGTAATAATATTTTATCATAATAATATATTACATTATATGAGTTATACGTTATAAGTATAAAACCGTTGCACTTCTGTGTATATTTTTAAGGCATGAACAAATTTTACAGTGTGTAAAGTTTACACACGTTCATATTTCACATTACACACATACACAAGTACACAGAGCACACAGTATTCCATCATATTATCATTATATATACTTCTTTATTTACTCATATATACACAACTATAATATACATTCATCAGTAGAATGATAACATTATCATGTTTCTCCATTCTCTTTTGTACCAAAATAAGCTCGGCATTATTATATTATGTATATATACACATACATTATGAAGATCGGCGATGATTCAGTACCGGAATATGAGAAGGGAACAAAAATATATATATTTTGTTTGTAAACAATGTAATTAAAAGAAAATTTCAAGTCCTTTTTTTATGCAAATGTAGAATGACAGGTTCACTAAATCAACATTAATTATTATTCTTAATCCTTTTATTACTGTAAGAACATATTATAGTATAGTACAAAAAGTCAAATTTTGTTTCGCACGTTGTATTTACTTTTACATTCCGTAGTATCAATACGTAAACATTGCACAAAATGTGTGTGCTGTATAGAGAGTCTCTGTGAGAGACTTTTTTCGCGTATTGAACTAAACTTGTGAGTACTCTAGAAATCTTTGTTTTTGATTCATAATTCAAACTCGGTACTTTTTTTTTTTCGAAATATTTTGATGATTTCATGATCAAAACAAAAATAAAAAAAATAATCATAATTTGGACAATTAAAACTACTTAAGGGTATACAATAAGAAGTGTATACAACAACAAATAATTTACTTGTTTTGTATAGTTGTTGTTAGTTCAGCATACTTGATTTTTTAAGGAAAAAGTTGTGTAAGTCAAGTTATTAATTTTTGACGTAATAATATATTATTATGACATACTGTGAGTGCATAAAATCATTATTATTGTACTATCTTCTATGTTATTAATTAATTAATATGTATATGGTTGTTTCAACTAATATATATTTGTTGATAGATATATGACATATAATGGCGGAAAGATATAATTATGGTAGAGGAAGATTTCGATTCCAAGCATTTCAACCAGCCTCATCATCATCACGACCTACTGGTGGAGCTGCAATTCCACCTCCTAGTCAATTGACTAGTAAAGGATTTTCTTCATTGTCAAGTATACACGCTAAAGAAACTACAGTTAAAGATTTTGCTGCAACTATAAATAAACGAAAGAAAACAGAAGAAGAATATTTTGATGACGATGAAGAAGAG